>JAWQUT010000363.1:520343-531449 GCA_033807755.1 Ellobium chinense | reverse complement strand
AGGGGGGAGGGGGGAAGGATGGGGCTGGGATGGCCACAGGGGGATAGGAAGTTTAAAAGACTGTCCAGATAGCTTAGGTAACCCCCTCCCACTCGACCGCCGTAATGTAAACATTGTCTTTCCAAGTGGATACATGCCAGGTATTAGCTGACGTTGAATATTCTATTGGCAGGTTACTGTTCAAGGGAGGTAACATCCAATATGAATAATTACTGAAGTAATTTCACGGGTTACGTCACTTACAACGATATTTGTTGTGCCTCATTCCCTTCCAACAAACCAGCTGCATCCATAAGCTTTATACTTATCTGTCTAGAGAGAACATTTCCCTTATTATCTGATCAAACTTTAGGTCTAGCCTGCTTCGTCAGAAACATTATCATGATCTTTGGAATTTACATACTACATATATACGAGATCCATGTATATTGGAAAGGAATTTCGAATAAGACTCTCGCTTACTAATACAACCCAAATCCCACTCCTCACCCTATCCCCTAACAGTAACCCTACCCTTAAACCTAACCCTAGAGCCCATCGCGACGCGAGCGTCAGCCGGATCGAGCCCTTAGGTTACAGACTTCTAATTGGCTGAAAATAACATGTTGTTACATGCGTTAGGAAGACAGATTGTGGAGAATGGGCCCTAGATTTGTGAACCTACCTGCGAATTATTTTACATTCTCTCCCGATTTTGTAAATTAAACTTAAAGTTTGGGTCATTCGCTTCGGTTTCGGTGTGGCCTTCTGTGCGGAGCACTTGTCGTTAAGGAAACTTGTTAGCTTGTTTACACTTTTCGATGTATCGATTCGCAGCCCGAAAACGAACTGCAAGATCTATATTTTGAACATCATTTTTAATAAGCTCATTTAATTCTGCAAATAAATAAAGAAGACCTAGAGATTGTGGACTTTCTTGCAAGTGACAGTAGAGAAAACAGTTTATTGGCTCAAAGAGGGATAATATCCTTCGAGATAGACGCATCAGGTGTGAGACTCATTCGGAATTCCTATCTCATTTTGCAGTAATTTGGGTTGGTTCGGTGACTTCAGTTATAATGTCCCCCAATATGTAGTTGAAAACATCTCCCTTACAATTTTACATCGTGACCCTAATATAAGAAACTATTAAAGATGGATTTTTCTTGTCTTCGTTTTGACGTAAAGACAAGGCACAGTTTGAGTTATTGACTGAATTAGATCCAGAGGTTTTATGGCGCATCAGCATAATTATAGCTATATTGCGCCAAGCAGCAGAAAAACATGGGTCTGCAGCATGGGAATTCAGTCTTGTGGACCATGGCAAACGGAAATAAACACGTCGTCCCGACATTTGTGGCTTGCGATCACAGAGGCAGGAGGATAAATGGAAGAAGAACGAGAATAAAAGAGAGGCAGAACCTCTAGACTAGAGCTAGACTAACTCAAAAAGCACGATTTCGTAGCACTCTCAGCAGGATGGAACGATACCTTTTTTCTGACTGCTGTATTGTCGTGATCAATCTACTCTGTCAAATATACAATGTCCCAAAGTGCTGTAGAAGTAGAAGAGATTACAGAAAATGCTGGACACAAGGCGTTGTTGTTAGTCCGGAAGATGAACAAAGGAAGTGAATGAAACATTTTCGTTATGCAACGTTGCGCTTCGGATTGAAGATTAGAGAGGGTTGTGCTTGTGCACAGGCAAATTACGTAATCAATATGAGGCGACTGTACGACAATGACGGGGCTATGTTTTTGGATTTTGCACCTTAGCCGCGTGGGATAGTTGATGAGCTGAGCTTCTAAGCTTTACTTTAAAAATGTGGAATCTTCTGCGATACACCGGAAGTGGAGGCTCGGAAAAATGGCGGGCCACCATGTACGATTTCAAATTTGATAGTGGAACTTTTTATCAACAGTCTTATCGTGTCAGAGATGGATGAAGTAGGAATAAACGGCGGTTTGTATGGTAACAAATGAGACAAAGATATAAGTATTGCCAACGCTACCTGCAAGTCTGGGCACTATTTTTTCTAGCTCTTTCGCATCAGTCGCAGTCATTTGGCTTGCTTACATACTGATACTATACTTTCTTTTCTTAGAATCTTCGGGGGAATGTCCACAGAATAAAAGGTTCACCCCTTTCATTTACCCACGTAGATCTAACAGATCTGATGTTGCCCCGTGTCAATACAGTCATTGTGATTGTTTGCTTTCCCTTGTATAGTCATTTCATCATGATCCTCATCATGATCATCGTCATCATTATCACCACGTCATCTTCGTCGTCATCAATGAGTCTAGTTATTCTTCTTCTTCTTCTTCTTCTTCTTCTTCTTCTTTTTCATCTTTCTCCTCCTCTTCCTCCTCTTTTTTATCTTCTTTTTCTTCTTCTTCATCTTCTTCTTTTTCTTTTTCTTCTTTTTCTTCTTCTACTTCTTCTTCTTCCTCTTCTTCTTCTTCTTCGTCATCTTCGTCTTCTTCGTCTTCTTCTTCTTCTTCTTCTTCTTCTTCTTCTTCTTCTTCGTCCTCCTCATCTTCTTCAGTTTCATTGGTAGTCACTCAATAACTCTATGCTGTATTTTACCTATGGAGACATACCAGAAGTTAAAAAATATTACGAACAGCGATTTAAAAGATGAATGAAAAGGCAGACTTTATTTACGCCGTATGGAAGTTCTTTTACAGTGCCGTACAACATTATACGTCTCATTTATAATGCAATGCACTCACATGTCACTATGATAGTTTTGTCCTTACACCTGACTTCTTCCCTCATTCTGTCAGTATTCACCCTTCCCTCTTTCTTTTTTCTTTCTTTTGTCCTCTCTCTCTCTCTCTCTCTCTCTCTCTCTCTCTCTCTCTCTCTCTCTTTTCTCTCTCTCCCGCCATCTGTTTATCTACCTAGGTACCTTGTCCTTGTCATTATGTGGTCCTTAGGCAAAGGCCAACTCTTGATGACTGTCTTACATCTTACAACATGGCAAACCAATTTTACATATATACATACATGCCTGACTTTCATACCACATCGCGAGTTTAATGCTATGTGAGTCTTAAGTGAAATACAATTTTCTTACAGCCTAAAGATGAACGATACCTTTTAGTTCCAAATATGTGTCGTTTCACCTTTTAAAGTTTCATTTTTGTTTATTTCTTCGTAAATAAATCCACATGAGAAATGCAATGCTTCCGACCTATGACCCGTGAGGCCCACATCTTCTTAGCAGCCTGTACTAAATTAAAACAGTAGACTGCTTTCGGGTTTTGGCAGTCTTTTGCTCCCTATTTTTGCAATGGTGTCTGTGTCAAGATCATTCCACAATGCTAACCTGCAAGCTAGTCGAGTTTAGCAATTTTATTTAATTGAAACCCAGACCACAATTATCATACATGGGCGAACAACAAAGTTTTGCTTGCTTTCCCTTGTATAGTCATTTCATCATCATCCACATCATGATCATCGTCATCCTCATCACCACGTCATCTTTGTCGTCATCAATGAGTCTAGTTTTTCTTCTTCTTCTTCTTCTTCTTCTTCTTCTTCTTCTTCTTCTTCTTCTTCTCCTTCTTCTTCTTCTTTCTCCTCCTCTTCCTCCTCATCGGCAACGTGACAGCACATGATATAGATATGACACACACAGGTGTAGTACAAGATGGAAACGGAGCACTTAGTAACGGAAGTGGGGAGTGAGCGAACACAAACATATTATGCTCACACAAAGTAGGATAAACGGGAAAGTGCTCAAGAAGACAAATTAATGCAGAGAGAAAATGGGGAGGTGAGCGGTCACAAACAACTGCTCACATAATGACAAAATAACATAGATCTACATCATTTGGCCAAATATAAATTATAAGCAAGCAAGAAGTGTACACAATTTTAGTATCATTCACAATCACAGTCACATACATTCTTTTTCATGGTACATCATTATGCAAGACATTCATTCGGAGTGGCTCACTGTATACAATCACCGCAGTTTGTTAATACAAGTATTAAGTTCAAAGATTTTATGAGGCCATAGGCCAATATAATTACAGTACAATACAATATTACATAAGTACAGTCCACTGCAAAGACATATACTGTGCTCCTCATGCACACTATTGCTACTCATCTACCACTTTCTCATCTAACTGACACCCAGTATTATCACAAAACTCCTCAGAAATCAGGATCACTTTGACATGGATGTGTATATCGAAAGTAACTAGTAATTTATGGACTGGTTACTACGAACTGCAAAACATCATTTACACACCGTCTTCAACCTACATTCCATTACAATGACGAAGGAAAACAAATATAAATAATCAGTCTTAGCGTAAAGTTGATCTTAGCGTGCTTAGTTTGTCTACAGACGTTCCCGGAAGGGCAAATTCACCAAAAAAAAAAAAAAATCAGTTCAGACTAAGTTCAGTTCACTAAGTGAAAAATGTCTAAAGATCAAGTTCAGCTCAGTTCCATGAAAACTGAGAAATTTTCAGATCAGATCAGTTTCTCTTGGTTATTGAAAATGACATCCGGAACTGATTTTCGAAGTAGATCTGAACTGAACTGAGTTTTAGGTAGAAAATCAAAGTTTAGTCAAGCACCCAAAATAGTTACAGCCCAGATCCAAATTAGCGCGTCCAAAGTAGCTATCAAGCTCAGATTAAGTTCACGTGAACTGAACTTAAGTTCACGAACTTCGTTCATGTGAACTGTTCTGCCCAATCCTGCCGAGGGCCTACCACATCTGATGTTCATTATTCACGTGCCCTCAGCTCATTGGAGAAATCCGAAACAGCCACCTTCTGTCTTTTGCCCTGAGATTACATGCATAAAGTGGCACTGACCGTTCGTTATCACTGGAAATAGAAAAGTATTTATATGCACTCATAGCTGCATGTCTCATCAGTTCCACAGGTACTTTTGGTATGCCAACTTTATGTATCCAGTAATTGTGCTGAAAAATATTTACTATGAGCTTTAAAATTTCAAATTAGTATTTCTAAGGTAATGACGATACGCGCTTGCTGTTTGAGAAAATGAAACAGAGTGGCGCTTTTTGACTGTGAAGTTTGAAGCACGATGGCTCTTTTGGAATATAAGAGTTAGAGGGACATCCCAGGGCTGCCTTTGTTTTGTCCCAGCGGCGTCGCCAAAAAAAAAGGGCCTTCCTTGTATTCTCTGGGCACTCCTTAGTAACGGAGGTATCAGGCAAACGATTCTGGTTGGTGTGCGCCAGTCACGGTGAGATTTGCTAGAAATGTGACGTCTTTTGGATCACCAGAAGAGAGAACTCTGCAACATGGCTACAACCATAAAACGGTTTCAAATTTGAAGTGAAACGTCTTATCAATGGCTTTGTGTCCGAGGAGGATGTGGCAAGAACGAAAGGTGATTATGTATGATAATGAATGACACAAAGATATAAGTGTAGCAAACACAATTCGCAAGTCAATTCGTTATTTTCTGTCTCTTCTGCATTAGTCGCAGTCATCTGATAGGCCTACTTTCTTTGCTAAGGAAGGTTGACCTTTTGCGACGCCGCGGGGACCAAATAAACGTAGCCCAGTTCTGTAGGTGAGGCTTCAGCTCTGAGCGTTGTCACCACGAGTTAGATTGAAGCTGGAACTGCACGCTTCCAGCTTTACGTGTGCACTTTCATCCCCTTGGACACGCCCGTGTCTTCATTTTGATACACATTCCCCAGATGACATGCCTGCAGTACTTTAGGCGTGGCCTCCTTTTGCTGACGACATATCTCCACTTAAGACGACGCTCTCAAGTTCTATGGACGGACACATCTTCCCCTAGCTGAATCTGCAGTTCCCTCGCCTGACCCACCAATCTTCCAGATCGTTGACCACCATCCGAGGCTTATCCAGGTCATTCAGCATGGCGCAAAGGCGGCACCAAAATTTGGTGTTGATGAACTCGCCTTGCTCTTTCCACCGAAAGTACGAGTTGTATAGATCATCATCGGCGTCTAAAACTGAAGACAAAGAAACCAGAGTAGAAATTCAGCTGAGGATACCAATTTGCATTAAAGTCTTTGGAGCAAAGCCACTGAGCAGAAATCCAATGTAAATTGATGCGGTGTTTTTTTTCCTAAGAAATTTATAATAGGAGAGCACCACGTCACATGACCAAGTTTCTCAGAGTCAAGGATAATGGCCACCCCACCCCGCCCAAAACAATGATCTAAACCGTATGCAGATCAGTAATGTGTGATTGTATCTTATGACAGTTTTTGTCATAACACCTTTCTCTCTCCGAATCTCTCTCNAAAGCCACTGAGCAGAAATCCAATGTAAATTGATGCGGTGTTTTTTTTTCCTAAGAAATTTATAATAGGAGAGCACCACGTCACATGACCAAGTTTCTCAGAGTCAAGGATAATGGCCACCCCGTCCAGACAATGACCTAAACTGTGTACAGATCAGTAATGTGAGATTGTATCTTATGACAGTTATTTTATCATAACATCTCTCTCTTTCTCTCTCTCTCTCTCTCTGTGTGTGTGTGTGTGTGTGTGTGTGTGTGTGTGTGTGTGTGTGTGTGTGTGTGTGTGTGTTACATGTGGACACACCAGGGGCCGTTTTCATCATCATGACATTTGTTAACGTACTGCGTTAACCGCACTGCGTTAACTAACGTATGGGTAATGTATACGGCCACGGGTCCTAAGATGCAAGTAAACATTCACCCCTCGTATTTTTTAGATCAACCTCGTTAGCAATTAGTACACTGACATGTTACCACGAAGTATGACCAAAACTGACAATACCGATACCAGTATAATTTGAAAATTAATGATGGGATCTCATACCAACATAAGAATTATACTAACTCCGCATGTTGAACGTCACTATGGGTGCATGCAGCGCCGATACACCGATGTAATTTTTTTACGATAGTAAGATATCCTATCGTTAGTGCGCAAGCTCTCAGTTACCTTTGTCAACTTTATCATTGCTACTTCCACAACACCATCAACATCTCAATTGCCCCTCAGTTATCATCCAGCAGCACCACCACCACTGTCGCTGCCACTATCACATCTACCATTCCAGCTTTATCTTCCATAATCCTACCAGTACATCTCTCACTTTCACCACCTACAGTGCGCCTACTTTCCCAGTTGCCATAATCACTGTCATCACCATTGCTATCATATCTGTCACTACCTTCACGACCCTTACCACCATCACCACCATCACTATCTACTATCACACCGCTGCTACCATCGCTACCGTTACCATCTTCTCTGACACCGACGCCTCTCTTAACATCCCCCTGCCTACTTAACAGTCACTGATGCCATTACAATTATTATTATTATCCTAAACCATCGTCAGTTTGACCACACCTACCTACACCACCCTTCGCCCCCAATACTCCCTCTGCTATAATTATATATCACTCACCTTTCAAATACTCCGCTAGATGTCGCATGCTATTGAAATTCTCTATATGGATGAATGACAGGGGCGGCGCCGAGCGAATATAATCCTCCACAGGCGCCCCAAATACCACAGGAACAACGTCCCAACTGCAACATATTTAATAGGACAATCTTCTTACCTGATAGCGTTTTTCAGCTGCTGTTATTTGCTGTGTAAGGTCCCATTATTAGAATAATGCATGCCTGTTCATATGTACCATGTTATGTCCTTAGGCTTAGTGAAATTTCTGTTACAGTTATTGTTATTATTATTGTTATTGTTGCTCCTATTGTTCTTTATCGTTATTATTGCTGTCGTTAATAAATTGTCCTGTAATAAGAATGATGTTTTGCTGATATTGTTAAATTGACATTGATGATGACGGCGATGGCAATTTGTTGTTGTTGTTGTTGTTGTTGTTGTTGTTGTTGTTGTGCATTTTGATGATGATGATTGTGCTGAGCCGAAACTATTAAAGGCCAAATTTCAGGGTGGGGATCCATAGCTTTCAAAAGAGTCTTCAATGTGAAGTCAATGAGAACACAGCCTACATTAATTCATACGCCAAAACTATTAAATTATGGTGTGTTCAACAAAAAATAACGTTTAGGTAAGCCATGTTTCAATTATCAGTTAATGAGAAATGAAAGTAGAGCCTTTATTATCTCCCTGCTTTTAACAGTCATGTTGACAATGGTGAGGAGGATATTCAAACCATGATACAGAACTTTCTTAGTGAATATAATGTCTTCTTATTGTTGTGGTTCATGACAAATCTTTCTACTTTTCTTGATGTGCAAATAGAATTATAGTACTGCCCTGACAGTAATAAGAATGACAGTACGTTTTCTTTTTACTTAGACCTGATGTATTTCTTGTGGTAGAATTCCTAAGCCCTAGTAGATCTAATTCATCTTGAAACAAACTTCAACATATCGTTTACAGTCGTAGGCAGTTTGCTTATCTCAACCGAGGGAGTTTTCTAAGAGAGGGGGAAAATTGTAGTAGACAAAGTAAGAAGATAATAGCCGTCTCAATTTTTATCCAATGACATTGTGACTTACTTTGTCTGTTATATTTGATGGATGTATTGGGCTGTAGGGAGCACAACAATAGCCCAGTTTGCAAACTGCATATATGTCTAAGAAAGGTACTCTGCCGATGACTGTAACGACGTAGGTCTACTTATTTTACAAGAGAGTCATATCATTTTCAATACCTCAGAGCGTTCCTAAACAATTTCTCCGTGATGTAATCATTGCAGTTGGCATTCTCAAAAGCCAGGTAGAACTTGTAGTCAGTCTGCAACATCCCAAAACAATCTTCGTTGTCTCCACACCAGTCTCCGCACGCTCCGTACACATCCACCTCAACGTACTTCTGCAGTTCTTCAAGGAACATATTACGATAGGATGAATCGCAGTTTGACATAATAGTGGCTACCAGTCTGGTTTTCCCTTCGGCAAAATTCTTGCCATTATCCAAAGTGAAATTTCGCTGATCTTCCAAACGCCATTGGAATTGACTAATGTTATGATAAGGTACCCATTTTTCGTACGGCGCCACGATTGTTGAATCTTGGCGGTAAGTGGCTGTCCAGTTGAATATACCGAATTTGATTTCATCCGCGACTTCGAAAGCAAGAGGACTTTCCAGCATGTAGTAGATCCAGATGGTTTCTGGAGTTCTTTTGTGTAGAAGCCAAGGTAGGCTGAACTGATCTGACGTTACTACAGCGTCCGGGTAGTTGACTCGCGGTGGATATTTTGAAGTTGGAGTTGTCAGGAAACAGTTGGAGACCGGACATTGGTCGCGGATGAACTGTTGGTTGCCGTGATAGAGGTTCTCCGCTCCAGTCATGCCCGTGGCTAGAATGACTATGTCTTTGGAGGTGTTCATGTTCGCCGGTACGTAGTTCATCTGTTCCACGATGCGATCTGTGTTTTTCAGTGAAGTGTCCCATACAGTATTGTAAAGCTCTGGTGTTGCTTTCCTCCTTGGAGGTGTCTGCGTTGAATCAATGCGCACAGTAGTGATTGGAACTTCCGTGGCTGTGACCGTCAACTCTATGTTCTCAAAGGTTAGATCTACCAGCTCCATAAAAGTCTGGGAGTCTCTTTGGAATAGCCCAGCAGGCCTATCTCCAGATGCCGCTTGATAATTCAAGTAGAAAGTCGCAACGACGAGTATGGCCATCAGAGCGACGATTGTCCCATAAAGAGAAATTTTGCCACATTTTCGCAAGCGTTTCAAGCGTGCACAGATAGCAAACTGCCGACTATGGACCATGTTTTCTTGTAGGATGGCACGGGTTGTCGTTGTCGTTACAAACGCGTCCCTCTACTACTGTTGTGACAAGCGTTTCCTTCTATCGCTATTGTGACAAAAGTGTTCTTTTGATTGATTGTGTCCATCGCTGTACTGAAATTAGGAGTTGATATCCAGGATAAGTGCTGTCTCGGTAAGAAAGAAGAGAGAGAGAGGGGGGGTGGAGAGAGGAGCGAGGAAAGTTATAGGCGACAGAAATAGACACGATGGAAAGGGAAAGATCACATACGACAAATGGGAAAGCTAGAACACTAAAAAAGATTTTAAAAACTAACAAATGTTGATATAAAGCTAACCCGATATATACAAAACACAAATTTTCCAGCTTTAAACAAAGAAACTCAAGAATTTTGTGATAAAGAAATATCCTTGAAGGAGCTGGGTTCAGCTCTTCAAAATCCTAAATAATCACTCGGCCCCTAGAAATGATGGCATTACAATCCCCTTTTACAAATGCGTCTGGTCAAAACTGAAAATACCTATTCTCGATAGCCTCTTAAAAATCAGTTCAGAATGGACAGCTAACTTTGTCTCAAAACAGAGGAGTAGTAGTCTAACTTTAATTCATAAGGCTGCAAATGGAATGCCTTCACATTCAGGAAACAATTCGATCGAAATCAGCTAAGCAACTGGAGACATATTACATTAACAAATACTGATTACAAACTTTTTTCATAGATGTTGGCTACACCTTTACAAGATGTTATTGATTAATTGATAAATGAAAGGCAAAGAACTGATAAATGAAAGTCAGAGTGGATTTCTAAAGGGTAGGACAATAGCAGAAACATTGTTGAAGTTCAGTATGCAGTGGTCTCTAAAGAAGCTGACTCATTCATGGATATTTGCTTCCACTTTAAGACATTGCCAAGCTGGCGCCGTCTGCTGTTAAAGTATGAATATATATATGTCCATCAACAGCTGACCACGAGAGATCAATGGAGTGTCTGTGGTTACTAAGGTCAACCGTTGTCGAGGTCCGACACTCAGTGAACTCTATAATCACCACAGCCCTATCAGTATAAACTCATGACTTGCACTCTATTATTTTATATTATAGTATTTAAGAAACACGCACTTGCAAACAGTGTTTGTAATGAGACGCTCCAAAATGTAACCAAGAAACTAGTTTATTAGAATTTTCGATCCTATGAGACGTGGATCTTCTTCAGCACAGTAAATTCAAATGAAGAGGATAAATACAAAGAAAGGGACGGTGCATTCATGAACAGTTAAAAAAGTAAAAAAGTAGAAAGGAGGGTGTGAACACAGGTCAGAAAAAGGAACCTGGTGGTGGCTGAGAATAGAATAAGGGGAGTGAAAGGTGATCAAGTAATGTAATAGCTTGAAGGGTGTATA
>JAWQUT010000363.1:479494-497991 GCA_033807755.1 Ellobium chinense | reverse complement strand
ATGGGTGGGGGGGAGTTGTTTTTTTTAACAAAGAGAGGGTCAGATATGAAACTGAGGGCGTTAAAGAAACTGAGTTCACTAGATATGGAAATAGATTCTTCTAAAAGCCAAGGCTCTAACTTCTTCAACTTTTGAGATGGAAAGTATTTTGTTAATTTGAAACTGAACTTGTGGTAATGTAGGTGTTTAAAGTTAGAAGGTTGGAGAGATGGTCAGGTGTGATAGTGGCAGAGCGGACCGCTGTTCGTGAATATGTGTGTATGAATGCATGAGATCATGTAGGAAGCAATGTTTTCTCCAGGTCATATGAGTGGGGGCCTTGAAAGGGTGGGTGACATCTCCCCCTTATCATAAATTTGTGAGAGGATTTGTAAATTTCGAAGAGAATTTTCAGATTTTTTTTTTTATAAAATCTGCTTTTTTTCAGAATCTGTGCAGAAAATAAAGGGGGTCGGCACGCTTGATGAATTTATGTGTGGGGGTGAGGGGAAGGGGGCGCGGGGAAAATAAAATTAATTGTGAATTGCGCGATTTCGGAATCTGGAGAAAACACTGAGGAAAAAATGGGAAGCAAAGTGCGAATGATTTACTAAAGTTGCTGCTACTGATTATTATTGACGTGGTATGGTTGGAGCAGATCTTTACTATTCGCGAAAAGTCGGAAATGGATTTTCGCGAGGGTCTAATTTTCGCGAGCCTTGTATTTTCACATGTCGAGCGCAGAAGTCTGAGATTAATCCAAAGTGGTATCACAGGACTGCCATTCTTGGGACCCTGCTTTGTAATGATAAGAAAAAAACATAGTATACTCGACATTGTCCAAATAATGATGGGCACTATTCAGAAATGACTGCATTTGCGTTTGACCCGTGGGTCATCACCTTCTATATTAAGCCCTTGAAAAAAACTATAACGGAATTTGCCGAAAGTAATTTTTTGCGAGTCAAGATCATCTACAAAACTTGCCATAAATTAGATCCCCGTGGAAAAAAAATAAACTTCGACAGTTCTCTTAAACTCTGAAGATTTTTTTTTCCTGAGGAAGTTGAGGTGATGAATTTATTTGTTACAATTTTGTATACCTTGACCAGGCAAAAATCACCCTCGAGTTAGACGCCGCATAATTACAGTGCAAACTACCTCTGCAGAAGTTCTCGTAAAGCTGGTCGTAAAAACAAAAGTTGCAAGACACCTGTGACCTAAAGAACCGCTACCCAATGGCTATGGAAATTACAGACATGTTGGAGTGCATCAGAATTGAAGCATGAGGTCTTTGAGGAATTTCAAAGAAAAGAAATCAAACTAGTCGCTGATTTAATGGACGCGTCCAAAATAAAAAGTCAAAAGAAGGACGCTGTCTTGTGAATCATGACGCAAGCAGAGAAACCCAGCCCTTTCAGAGTATCAGAAAATCAAAGACCCCGAAACACTTGCTAGACCGGAGTATTTTTCCTCTGAGATCTTCTATGGCCTTGATCTCCTTGGAAGAGAACTTGCCCTCTCTCTCTCTCTCCCTCTCTCTCCCTCTCTCTCTCTCTCTCTTTCTCTCTCTCCCTCTTTCCCTCTCCCTCTCTCTCTCTCTCTCTCTCTGTTAATCTACAAAGATACCGTTGATGGCATCAACTCCAGTCCTTGCTCACAAAAATGTTGAGCTTCAAGCACTAACACAACACAATATGGACAACACATACCCAAAAACCACATAGATCCAGGTCTTCACGTATGGTTCAGCAAAGGAAGCTGTGACAGACGGAGGAGATGGAGTCTATAAGTGGCCGAAGAAGAAAGGAACCGAAATAATCAGTTCCCACAAGGAAGCACTCAACTAACTATAGAGCAGAAATGGAAGCCTTGTCAGAAGCCGTGGTAGCCCTTCACAATTACGACATCTACACCAGCAAAAATTGTTTTCCTCACAGATGCCAAATCAATCCTACAGGTCCTTTAGAGTTGGTTGACTGTCAGCTAACAGACTACACAGAAAATTTGAGGCTGAAGACACGCAGACTTGACATGTGGAACTGCACCAAAAACTGCAGAACATGTTCTTCAGCACTGCCCTAACGATCAACAGAGAGAAATCACTGGTCTACACGCTCAGTGCCTCAGCCGAAGCTTTTCAGAGGTTTGAGAGGAACAAAACGCGAATCACCCATGTTTTGATAGGCACAAGACTCCCCCAAGTATATACTGAAGAGAGTGGAGACTCCTTTGAGAACACCGGGCCAATGCAGTCAGAGACTTGAATCTACATTCGAAGACATACCGGTGGCAAAGGAAATGACATGCCGACAGATTGATCGGGACTGCACTCTGGCCTGGGATCATCAAATGAGAAAAGGAGCTAACAAGGACATTAATAGAGGAAAAAGAGGAGGAGTAGATCGAAATCACTGTCTAGAGCTGATGTTGGAAATGGATGGATACACAGAGGAAGGCAGAGGTGCAGTCTTTCAGGAAGCGCAGTTAGGATCCAGAACCAGACAACGTCAGAGACGATTAATAAATGACTCATCACTGGGTACGGAATCGGGGAATAGAGCACATATGAAGCTGTCTGGAGTGCAATGTTATTGTTTCCGGAAACAGGTTAACAAGAAAAGAAGCAAGTCTTTGTGGACAAAATGGCGGAAATGTTTAAAGAACTCAACCGTCTGATCAGCAACTTGAATTTATTCTCTTAAGCATTGGAACGTCATAGCAAATTACAAACTGGCGGGAACAAGCAAATGTCTGGGACCATAGGATATGACAAGGCGGATGTGTTGCAAGAACTGATACCGAAACTGATGGAAGAGGAGGAATGGAAAGAACCGAACACTGCTATCTTTAAAGAATGTCAGAAATTGACAGATGAAAGAAAGAAGGAAGAAGAGACAAACTAGCATGAAGCTCAAGAAGAATACTTAGGCAAGAATATGTCGTAGGGTTTTGAATAAGGAAAGCGAGCATAAAAAGGAGCTGCCCATAGTGCAATGATGTTTTTCTCATTAACAAGTAAATAAACAGACACGAAAAGTGTTGTGTATTTTGTTCAGTCGTGAACAGTGTGAGCGTCTGAAGTATTGTATGGATGTCCGTTTGCATTCAGGGATGTATGCTTTGGAGAGGGCTTGAGTACATGCGTTACTTTGTGATAACTCCACATTAGGGTAGACTAATATAACATTTTAAATACTCTGGTAATTAAGGTTAATGTTGTGTAGGTCTCTCTCATACACCCCCTTTTAAAACAATTCCAAATTAGATGGGATTTTAATCAATTTTGGAAATACGATGCCATGCATGCATTGGTTCGTATTTTATCATAGCAATGACTAAGGTAGTAAACACATAAGGAATTTCTCCTATTCACTAACCTTATCTCTAACCGAGTTTTTGATGCTAACCTTACTCTTAACTGTTGTTTGAGTGGGAGTCCCGACTGCAGGAGTTCATCCGTAGAGAAGACAGACGGTCTGGTGAGCAGGGAGATACAGACATGTTCACAGTCTGGGACCAGATTGTGGCTGCACGCTAGATTCCAGTCACAACCACCGAGCTTCGGAACGGAGGAGAGAGACGCTGGTCATCAACCCATGGCTACCCATAAGGGTGCCGTCCTGTCAGATCTTCCTCACTTCGACGTGTGAGGGTTCCTCGGATACAACAGGTAACTGGATCAGGCCTAGAACACACTCCTGGTGGTCTCAGGTGTTTGTGGTCAGTACAATGCTGACGACACGCTTCTAATGAAAGTGGTTAGAATGGTGATAGACAACTCAGCCTGTCTTTGTGTTATTGCCCGTGGTATAAGATAGTCTGATGCCTCATAACAGTTTTAATGCTATTGGAACAGTTTTGTACAGAAGAGACCAGACTTTCTCTCTCTCTCTCTCTCTCTGTTTGCGCGTTTGTCTGTCTGTCTGTCTCCTTCCCTCCCTCCCTTCTTATAGGTCGTAATTCAAAGAAATCGACTAACAAACTATCTCGGTACGTCCAAGTCGTCCCCGACATTTATTTGTAAAGTTTCATTTAACTGAGCTCGCATATTTATTTCAATCACGGAGGCCGCGGGGATGGAGAGACAGGGCTTAAGGATAACTTATTATAATCCTATTAATCTATTGCTACAGTCGATTCAGCTTTGTCGCAGTCTGCTTAACTGCAATATTCATCACATAACAGAAAGAACTATTTTTTTTTCAAGAAAGTCGCTGGATAAACGCAGCTCGGTCCATGCTCCCAAGAACTTAGGACTAAACGGAATGTTGACAGTCAAACTCTCCGCCGCTAGATGAAGATTTGGTTGCCGGGGTATTTGGGTAATGGAGTGCTGAAAGGCAGAAGGGTCTTTAGATGGGTTCTGTTTCTCTGAAAAGACTACAAATAGTACATCTTTGCCGCGACGAATGATCTTTTGCTCCGCTTTGAAATTCAGCATCTCAGAGTCCTCACGCTCCCATTTTGAAATTCATCATCTCAGAGTCTGATTCAGGTGAACCATCTAAACCAGCAGCCTCGGCTCTTTTCCCCCATTAAACCCTCCACAGAAGAAGCGCTAGCTGCTTCTAATGTAGACGGTTAGTGAAATAAAGAGGGTCGAGAAGATACAGCTTAGGCTTGGTCGGCCGCCAAGTTTTTGGGGTCTGGACTCAATCTTGATAGGTTGGCAGTGAAGCATGGTGCAAAAAATTGAACTCATATCTTCTGTGCAATGTACTGAACTATGCAAGAGTGACATGTTTACAAAGGCTTAACAAGCTTACAATGAAGCATGATGCAAAAGGCGTAAAGTGAAAAAAAGCCTGTGGAAACAGTGCACAGTATAATCAACCATCCAATCCCTGTGTTGTTAGACAATGTTCTGGCAATTGGGGTTCGAGAAAAGTTGTGCACTCTACCTAAGGATGAGGCCATGAGAAAAAAAAAAACAACAAAACAAAAACTTTACTGATCAGAAACTGTCTTCTGTATCCTACTGAGAATACCACCACTGCAGAAAGGACACTATAGATTGGAAGGCATGCTCAGTTTGGAACTTCTTGCACAGTACTAAATCGCGTTCTCACCGCTTCACCCCTAGAGTTGACATTTTAATACCTTGAAAGTGGGGAAGAGCGAGACGTGGTGTCCATGGGGCGAGCACGATGGAGCGACCCAACATTAAGGCTTATGAGATGCAATTCTTGGTTCAGCTACATACTACAAATTCCTGAATTTCAAGAATTCTGATCCTGTAACTGTGAACTGGAAAAAGAAAGAAAAAAAAACCCTCTCTGTCTTACACATTTGCTTCGTAACCTATGTCTCTTTTTTCTCCACTTTTTTACCCTTTAGTCTGGCCTCCATGGCAAATTTTAGGGTGAGGGAATCTTTGCAATGAAAATCAGGATTCAAGATCTAAGTCAGTGGTACTTGTGACACTGCTGTATTTTTTTTTTTTAAATTTGTGACTGGTATCTGGCGTGAGGGGCTTTATGCCAAGACTAGCTGAGTTATAATTTCTTCTCTCAGCTGTTGCCAATCTAACCAATTTTATCTGAAGCTTGCCGCCGACCATGTGCCGAGCGCAAGCATCAAGACCACCCTGGAGTGTGTTTCAGTCCTGCTCCAGCCTGTTGTGTCCAAGACCCTCATACGGCGGAGCAGGGGATGATCGGGCAGGCTACCACCCATAAGGGTGGCATGGGCTTGATGGGCTGGGCGTTCTCTCGCTCTGAAGTCTGAGGTCTGGTGAGATTGTGATGGCTGGGTAGGTGGAGCTGCGTTTCCGGTTCCGGTCAGCGAGCAGGTCAGGTCTACGTCCCTTCTTCCCTTACGTGCTCGACGCTAGTTCTATGTCACACACACGCACGCACGCACGCACCAAACACACACCAACACACACACCAACTCACGCACCCACACACACACACGCACCCACACACACACACACGCACCAACACCGNCACACACACACACACACACACACACACACACACACACACACACACACACACACACACACAGAGAGATAGAGAGAGAGAGAGAGAGATTGTCCATGGACTTTTTTCTTTCTTAACGCCATCTCCTCACAACTCCAGATTTATTTGTCTTTGTGCTTCTATAACGGCCAAATTCAAGCATAAGCCAAAATGAAATAAGTTATCATTTTTTTTACTGAAATCGAAGTCTATGTTAACATTTTAAAAAATAGAAAGATACGCGTATTATTTTCCTTCCAAAATTACAATTACAAAGATACATACTAGACTAGTCTCTTTTGCCGCGCCACTGAATCGGCTTTTTCCGCGTTTTATCAGAACTGCGAAACTCTCTTAGGTTATTATGGAAGCACAATGAACATTTCTGCCGTCTTTTGACAAAATGGCACAAATACAATAGAAATTTTATTGTATTGCACATGTGCCTTGTCATCATAAGACGGCTGATTTCTCCATGACGTAGGTGTAAAATAACACTCCTGTAACCCAAATTGTAAAGTTTGTGTGGGTTACAGGACGGTCGGGTCAACATCACACCGGCAATAAGTCCTCGTTACTACGTTATTATATTATACTTATTGTCCTTGCTGCTTTCTCCCTCCTTTACATCTTTTCTTTCCTTCACTTACTCTGCGTGTTCTTCTTTTTTCCTATCACCATTATCTTCACCACCATCACCATCACCACCCCATTATCATCACCATCACCATCATCATCATCACCTCCTCCCACCATCAGTGTCTGCTTCCTCCTACAGATATTTGGCATCTTCCTTCATCTTTTTCTTAGCTTTACCACCTCGCCTCTCCCATGTTTTTCTCCTTCTCGCCTCTCGTTCTTCTCTGCTAACCTGTTTATCTCCCCTCCCTCCTCAGCTTCGTTTTTCCTCCATTGCCTCTTCTTACTTTTGGCAGACCTTCTTGTCCTTTCCCTCCTGTTCTCCATCTGTTCTCTTCCTTATTCCCACCCCCACCCCCCTTTTTATGCTCCTTTTCCATACTGGTCGACTAGTCGTCTACACTAAGAACAAAACATATTTAGGATTGACAAAGAGTCCAGAAAAGCCTTACTTATTCCGATAATTTTCAGACGGTCTAGACAGTTAAAAGCTTGCGCATTAATGATGGAATCTCTTAACATCGGAAAAATTTATAATGTGAACTGCATTGGTGATGAATGTATCTTGCAGAGTTATTTGAGAACTTGCACATTAACGATTATGATCTCTTACCATCGTAAGAAGCACAATAACTCTGTATACTGAACGCAACTAATGGTGAATTTAGCACTAGGACACTAAGATAATTCTTACCATGGTATGAGATCCCATCACTAATGTGCAAGGTCTCAGATGTAATTCTTACGATGGTAAGAAATCCCATCATTAACGCACAAGTTCTCAAGTATCTAGCACACCAAAGTGTATTGAAACCTACTGGCCTACAACTGTTAAATGAATTTTATGCCAGGTTTGATTCTCATGACTTTAGATCTATTCATGAAGAATTAAAGGGACAGTTTTCAGCTCATGATGATACCACAGTGCTATCCACGGAACAGGAGGTAAAAAAGCTCTTTATGAAAATTAATGCAAGTAAAGCTTCAGGGCCTGACAAAATTTGTGGTAAAATTCTAAAATCATGTGCAGACCAGCTGGCACCAATATTTTCAGCTCTTTTTAATCTTTCTTTCACTCAGAGTTCTATCCCCACCATTTGGAAAACATCAGAAATTATTCCTGTTCCCCAAAACAGCAAAATAATTTGCAAAAACGACTTACGTCCTGTTGCGCTGACGTCTATTGTTATGAAATGCTGTGAAAAACTTGTATTACATCATCTGATGTCAGAGATAGAGATCCATATGGATCCGTATCAGTTAGCTTATAGGCACTCAAGAAGTACAGAAGATGCTATACTGCTGTTTTTAGAGAATATTTACAAACATCTAGATACACCTAGAAATTATGCACCGTACTTTTGGTTGATTTTTCCTCAGCTTTTAACACTCTACAGCCTCACCTCATGATGAACAAGCTAAAAGGGTTAAACGTCACAGACAAGCTTCAAAATTGGATTCTTGAATTTTTAACATCACATCCACAGTATGTAAAACTGAACCAGATAACATCTTCATTAATAACTGTAAACACAGGTGCGCCCCAAGGCTGCGTACTCTCACCTATTTTATACACCACCTATACTAATGACTGTCGCAGTTGTTTGAAGAACATCTCTTTGATTAAGTTCGCAGATGACACAACTATTGTTGGTCACCTTTCAGGAAATGAGGAAAAATATATTAATCAAATTGATACATTCACTAAGTGGTGTGATGATAATTTTTTGCCACTAAATGTAAGCAAAACCAAGGAATTGTTGATAGACTATCGGATAAAGAGGACTCCCCTGATAAAGAGGACTCCCCTAACTCCCCTCAAGATCAATGATCAAGAAGTGGAAGTGTTTTCGAGCTATAAATACTTAGGCATAACCATTGATAACAACAGACTATCATGGCACAATCACACGCACGAAATTTACAAGAAAGCAAATCAACGTCTCTATTTCATTCGCAAGCTCAAATCTTTCAATGTGCCTTTTCTTATTCGCCTTTTCTACGGGTCAACACTCCAGAGTATTATTACTTTTGGTCTAACTTGCTGGGGTGGTAACATCACACAAAATGACAAGATCAAACTGAATCGTATTATTAAAAAAGTGGAAAATTAAATGGAGACAACTTACCATCGGTGGAGCAACTTTATGTCACAGCAGTAACAAAAAAAGTAACAAAAATCCTCTCAGAAAATGAACATCCTCTATTTAACAAATTTAATATAAAACATCCATTAGAAGGGAAGACTGCTGTCACATTCCTCAAAAACAGAGAGGTACCGAAACTCATTCATTCCACACTCAGTGCGAATAATCCGGGAGTCCTCTTTTCCGTAGGTTAGGGCCATTAGAGTGTTTCTAAAGTGCACAGTGAACTGCAGTGTGTAAGTTGTGTGAGCAGTGAAGGGTGAAGACGAGAGCGTGACAGAGTGAGTGACTGGGGCGGCGCATGTATCATGTAATATGTGTGAGAGTGTGTGAGTCTGTGTTTGTTAATGTATGTATAATTGTATGCATCACTGTAACAAAGAAAAATTTCCCCACGGGGATAAGTAAAGTATCTTATCTTATCTAAAAGGGGGAGGGGGGGAGGGGAGAGAAAAACATCTAAGGGCGAAGATATACTGGATCCGTCCGCCTGTTCTCTGTAAAATGAAGACAGTTGAAGGATACAAAAATATAAGTATACTGCGTCCGCCATTTGTTGCCTTCATAATGAGCAAGCAACAAGACATTGGCCTCATTCGACACAATGGTGTTTTCTAGGAAACAGAAGTTAACGTTGCTGCTGTATTTGCGAAAAAAAAGGCGCAGTAAACAGCGATCAATGTCAATTCATCCCATAAACAAATTAAGGAGCAAGTGTGGCGAATATCATCACTTCTTTTGATGGTGGAAACAAAGCCATTGTTTGAGATAAATGTGCACAATAAAAATTATTAACTTTTCAGAAAAATTTAAAAAGGAGAACAGAACTTTGCAATGTTCACGAAAGAGTTGGAATGAAGACACACCTTATTGCAACAGTGACAGTAACCTACACATGGGGAAAATTTTTTAGTGTGTGTCTGTAAAAAAAAAAGAAAACTCGTGTGTATGTAAAAAAAAAATATTTTTTCTTTTAAAATACGCTGAAAATCACAAATCCTTCGCACCCGGAGGTTTTCGAGTGCGCTGGAATCAAATCTAGCCTTAAAAATAGGATTTAATGTATATTTTGACATTTTAGATTTTGCGATTTTATGTCCCGCCTACAGCTATTAGTCATTTCCGGTCGTCGGGTCGTCCGTCTTGAAGGATAGAATGCAACATGCGACACTTCAATCCGGCTGTCCTCGGACAGGTGTCTGCAAGCTGGAGTTAGTATACCTTACTGTCCGTCATCTCCTCTAGTTTATATGTAATTAAGGCATGCTCCTTCATTTGTTGTCTTCAAACCGGACTAAGTATATCTTCGCCCTAAGACGACCACTTTTGTAAGGAACGCATGATGGTGGAGTCATGAATTCATAAGTTCCCCTGAAGTCAAAATGTTGAGAAGCTGGTCTAATGAAAAACATGACACAGGCCCTAACGATATGCTCACTCAACCATATATATAATGACTCAACACACTAGCACATACAAGAACAAAGAAGTAGGCTATATTTTTAGTGTATGGTCAACCCAAATCTCAGCCTGCGCCGGCCTACTGACTACATCATACTACATGCTGTACTGTGTTTCGAAGCCAGCAGCGTTGTGTTGATTAGACTGAACTTTGAAAAGTAGGCTAATGATGCAATCATGTATAATAGGTTTAATTAATGGTATGTCCCCGGGATCCCCCTCCCCCCCTTTCCTAATCTAAATTGCAGTTGTAAATTACCGCAAACTTCCCAATTTTTTAGACTTTGCTGCAGTTTTGCAAATTTCTGCAAATTTAGACATTTTCATCAAATTTGGCGCAAATTTTGCCAAGTTTGGCCATAGAATGCACTTTTTCTGCCACAGAAGTAATTCTGTGTCAACCGGAACACAGATGTGTTCCATTTCTACGACTTTGCAATGGTAATAAAATAAACAGTGCGACGTGGTGATTAAAAAAGCAAACTTCCGAAGCTGTTTTTGCTATTTTTTTTTTATGTAAGTTAGTACAAATTTTAACACCTTGTGCATGCAAAGGTTTCAATTTTTGGTGCGAATTTTAGGGGTTTGAATTTGAAATGCAGTTCACCGCAGGACAGAAGGGTGCAGTGTGCTTGAGCGCCACTGTGCGACTCGTGGGCGCTTCTCGCTCGACACAAGTGCAAAAAAGGTGTAGGCCTACCTGAATGTTGGGCTGAGGGTGAGGGTAGGGCTGGAGCGGGGTGTAACTAGGGTTCTGCACCGCACATAGTAGCAATGCTTTGAATAGTGATGTATGTGACTGTAGGCTATGATTGCCTAATCAGTGTTATGAGGGTTCAGCTTTACATTATTGAATATCACTGCTGCATCATTTTCCTAGACTAGGCTACTAGTCGAGGTCTGTAAAGCTATGTTTGCATTTGTCAGTCAATGCGAAAGATCAAGAAATTAAAATATAAAGTTAAGCTTTAAACGTATAGCCGAGCATGTTCCACACCTTGATTAAAATTAATTTAAAATTACAAATCTCAGTTTTCGGAAACTGTTGTTACTTACACTTCTGTTCATACAAGTATCATGCTCGGTTACCTCGATATTACATCTAAGAACTTATAATTATTATGGGCCAAACAGTCTCTGCCAAGCCGATTATAAATTAGTGTTTGGCACTTTCGCACTCTTCCTAAATTTTCTACTAATTAAAAACGTGTACACCGGTTATTATTGGAACCGGAACTAGGCAACCCGGGGAAAAAATATGGGACACCGTAGGCCTCGGCCTAGCAGACAAAACGTGTTATGTGTTTACATTGCTTCCTGTTTAGATTCTCAGTTGTCTGGCAGCGAAGAAGCAAACAGATGGGCTAGATGTAGAATATAGATTTCAACTGGACCTAGACTAACTAGACTAGAGATCTTACAGTAGCGCCAATTTGTGGTCATTTGCCGTAGAGGTAAATCTAGACTCAAGTTTGTCACTTTTTCAATTGTCCGATATCAGAGTAAACAGGTAAACAGATGGTAGTCTAGTCTAGTGTTTGAAGCTTTTTTGAGTCGGTAAAACTGCACGCTGTCTCTCAGGACAGCACCGTTGTGCTAATGACACATTTTGTTTAGGCATCGAGTCGATCTTGTCGTGAGAGAAGGCCAAATTTTCATTCACTTTTACCCCTTTTGCTAAGTATTGCTATGGATTTATAGTTTTTTTTGTTTCATGATGTTGCTAGGAGACTGTCCAGTCTAGATCTAGATCTCCTGGATATCAAGTGTGTAGGTCTGTGATCTCTTCCTTTCTCAAATTATGTGATCTTTTTCTTCCTTTATTAGCTGGTATCTCTGAGGTTAGCTCTGAGCATTTCTGTAGCAACACCCGGACACCTGGGTCATGGTTTCCAGGAGTAGGCCTAAAATTTTGCTAAAATGAGTAATCAGGAGATAAAAGGTGAATCTTCATTCTTTCATAAAAGAATGCTGACTACTCTCAAACAATTCTTGATCATTAGGGAGTGGTGTAGATATAAAAGTTTTTAGCGCACAGCAGTTAAGTTGATAGATATGTGGATTTATGCCCAGACGTCTAGTTATGTTTTCATTTTATTTTAGAATAATGCATACAATTTGCCGTGTAGTATTTAATTTCTTCTCACATCTTGATTGACTGTAGAATGTACATCCACCCTCAAAATATCCTGACCTAAAAAAAAACCCCAAAAACATGGAGATCTGCCAGATACATGTGTATGTGTTTATCTCACTACATACTTTGGATGCTCTTACATAAGTTTTTGCGAGCCTATTGCTCTTGAAATACAAGATTTGAAGCTACAGACATTAAAAATATCTCACATCATTCCTCGCCTGTTGTTTGATACATCTGTCTCCATGTGGTATCATTAGGTCTAGAGAATTATGACTAGGAGAATTATGACTAGGAGGCAAACCTAAGACAATGTAGTCAAGTAAGAAACTGTTTACAGAAGAAGTATCCTGTGAAATGTTTGCTTTGTTCTCAGAGGTATTTATACTGGATCCTGTCAGTCATGATCGACAGTCATGTCTTCGTCAGCAACAACTGAATTCACCGAAATTTCTTCAGCTGGTCCTGACAGAGGTATGTGCTTAGATTTTAACATACATAGACTGTCTGTGTTCTAAAGTTAGTGAATATCACTGACATCAAGCAAGCAGTCTTCAGTAATGTGGCTTAACATTTTACTGGTGCTNATTAAATTTGTGCTATCATTCCTTCTTTCCTGCACTTCAAAGTTTGCATTTCTTGAGAAAATCTGGAATCCCTCTGAAAAATTAAACAAATCTCTCCTTAAATTTATGACAAGGGAAGAATGTCTCCCTCAGCTCATCTGATTGAGCTGGAGAAAACACTGATTTTTATCCAAGCTATAAGTTTATCTGGTGAATTGTTGTGGACATTTTGGACATTTCAGTGAAGCGACAAGCAAGAGTCTAGATCATCTATTAATACTATATTTTACTGGTCATCTTTCAAATAAAAATGGGTAAAAAGGTTGATGCGGAAAAGTCATATTAGATGTGATATTTTGTCTCTTTTATATAGTTCATTGCACACTAATACTCTTAGAACGAAAATCAAAAATAGTACTGCAGTTAATGCATGCGTTTCTTTTCAGGTTTTCTTTCACTCCATTTGACATAAGGCTACTCTCTTTCAACTAACCTCTGAACCCATCTGGTAATCTAGTACTGTAGCTGTACTAACCAGAAGTGTTGATTGCTGAGCATGGCGGACAGTGATTCTGATCGGGACAGTAATGTTCTCTTTGACCTCACTGAGCATGCCGAGGAAGAAGGTGATCACTTCCTTCTTTTCAGTATATGAACATTCTGATGGGAAAATGGTACAGCATGCTGAAACCAAGACTTGTTTAGTGAAAGCACTCCTTGAAATACAAATTCTGAAGATTCAGCCATGCCAAGTCTGAGATTCTTTATTCTGTCGGCAGAGTCATTGTATCACAAAATTTCCATAACTTTTGGCTGAATGCCACCATCAGGAAAAATGATATAGTTGAATCTGCTTAATCGCAGCTCACCAGGATCGCTAAAAAAATTGCAATTAAAAGTTGCAAATACTCAGTGTCTTCATTAAATTATTTAAGAAAAGCCCTTTACGTGAACATGTTGTGAGTAAGAGGATGTTGCATTCGCAACATTTTATTGATAAGTGGTTTGCAGTTTAAACAAAGTCTGCTGCAGCATGGGACAGTATCATTTTTCTTTGTTATGAATCCTCATGTTTTATTAAGTGTTTTGCTCAGCAAATGTTACACTGATGAATCAGAATGATATGTATCATAAAGTCATATTTCTGGCAGCACTATGGTGGATAAAGGTAAAATTGCACTCGAATTACTGAATAAGTAGTACCGAGAGAAATGTAGAGCCAGACATAGAGTAAGATGAACATTGAAAACATTGAAACACTGTTTTCACTGAAGTGCAAAGCCTCATCATGTGAACTTGCTCAAGACATACTATTGAACTTTCAATAATTGTTATTATGTAGGGAAGGTTGAAGAAATATGTTACATTGTTAAACAATATACCTGTTGTGACCACAGCTAAAATATTCTCCATATATGTTATGAAATACTTCTGTTTCACCCAACGATCTCCTGTAAGAGTAAGCAGTAGGTGTGATAAATTAGACTTACTACTTTACCTCCAGATATATCTTATTTTCTAAGTAGTGTAGGCATGCCTGTATAAAATGAAATTAATTTGCTATTATTTTTGATGCCGTATTAAAAGATTCTGATCAAGTGGACTGTTTTCCCTTTGCTGGGAGCAGAATAAACTACAGTTTGTAGGGTTGAGAAATGATTTTATTGATAGTTGCACACTTATTGACATGAGGAAAATATTCTGACTTTTTGATAGTTTTGATCATCCTGCACACTTTCAGCTCAAGCCAGTTTCTTTGTTCCTTTTCCCTCTGTATATCCTCTTCTCTTCTTCCACTCCAGGAGCAGTTATGCAGACCTTTTGACACTTATTTTATTTATCACTGACAGAAAAGTCTCTGCTGCAAAAGGAACCAGACAAGGACAAGATCAGTGGCAAGGCATGGGGAAGAGTGAAGGTAATGCATGCATGTGTCGTTGTGGCTAGGGACATTAGGCATTTAATGTGAAATTAATGAGAGACCCTAAAACATTTTGGGGCAATTCCAGCAGAATGTCATGTCAGTCACACTAATTTCTGAACAGCCCTGACTTAACAGCAACCAGTTTCGGTTTATATCTAAAGAACAGATTCTACCCTGTTAGAAGCTATCAAAATTGATTACGATAAAGTCAAAGCTTTTCAGAATATAGCGTAAATGACGGGGCATTTTGCTGGAATTGCCCTTTGTTCTTAGTATAATGTTGTAAATCTATACTATACATGTGTATTATTAATCTACGCCAGCTTCTACCGTGGCCTTTGGAGGAGGTTTTAGACGAGGTTACAAAATGCTTTATACTATTTTGTTTTAGACAAAGTATTTTCATAATTAGCATGTTTGATAGTACACTGTAGTGCCTTCTGGTGTGAGTAGTGTGCTGTTAAAGCCCATAGCCTCATGGATAAATATAGGTCTTAATATTGTTGTTGTTGTATGTGATGTATTGCCAGTGATCAGAAGTTGTTGAATGCAGGCAGTGAGGCAGCAGTTGTTCAGTGGAATGTGGTGGGTACAATGACAATAGTCTGGTTTGTGCATAGGATTAATGGTTTGAAGGTGTTTATAGACTGGGAAAGTCACTCAGTAAACGAATGTTTTCACCCCTGAATAGTCTTGGATTGAGGGTTGTGACCTGAAGATACTGGTTAGCAATCTTTTGTCCATAAGAAGTGTCATGATATGTAATAAGAGGACATCAGATAACATTAATTTGTTAACGTTGTTCTAGAAAGTTAATTTTAGACCGTTTCGTAACTTGAGAACAGTGATTATGTATACATGGACTACGGTAGGATAACTCCAAGCAAAGTTATTAATCAAAACATTTCAGATGTTTTATAGAATTACGAGTTCTTTAACATTTTAGTTAATACTTTCATAACTCACGGGAAATTCACTCCCATTATGATATGCTCTTTATGACGTTATTCACTTTCACATTTATTGTGATTCTTCACAAAGACATATTGTCAAGACAAATTTTTGTGGGATATAGACAAGTGGAGTTTGTCCCAGCCCATATTATCTGATAGGACTGCTGGTTCATTTGCAGCCTGGCTCCTCTTTTCCCCTGCTGTTACAGTAATGATATTTAACCACACTGCAGCTTTATTCATAAGCTTCCTTTGAGTGATGCCTGCATTTTATTCAAAGGGATCATTCTACTCAAATGTCACAGCTGTGCTTTATCTCTGATAACTACAAAATATCACTGTTCTTCAAAACTGGGGCAAGGCATTTTTTCACTCTTCTGAGAGTACGTTGGGGAAACATTTTCATTGCAAGGCAAAGGAAAGCAGTCTGTACAACTGCAATTTTGGCTGGAAATATCGGCCCATTTTTTTAATTAAACATGTTAGCATAGGCTTTAACATCATAAATAACATAGTAACTTTGTTTAAAAAAATGAATGAAGTCTGATTAAAAAAAAATGATGGTAGGATATTTAGAAATGTTTCACAATAGACATATTTTGTCTTTATTGATGGGTACATTTCATGATAAGCACAATTAAAATATGTAAGAAAATGTCAGGACTTATTAAAACAATTCAATAATTGCTATCTTTGCTAATTTGGTCACAGCAAACATTTTCAAGCATTATGAGACAAGACCATGACTTGAGGTATGGCAGATGAGCTCCTTTTATCACAATAGTCTTAATGAGGTCAACAAATATTTTCCAAGTCTTCTTAAGTTAAACTTCAAGAGCCTAGAGAAATCAGTTCGTTTTGTAGAAACATTGTTCTCTTAGAGTCCAATCCACAGTCTTCAGACCTGACAATCTTCAGATTGTCAGAACGACTCATAAGCCACATGACCAAATAACCCCACTCCCCCTCCCTCCTCCAACCCCTCCTATTTTCTCCTTTTGGTTAATGTTAATAGCAAAGAAGGAACAAAACTGAGATCCAAGTATATTTTCATGTAAAGTGAATTTACATTAAATTTGACAAGATTACTGAAGCAGCTTGGCTGAATGGATATTAGTCAAGTCTTTGTTTGTCTCATTGGGTCCTTAGGATTGCCTTTGGTTCGTCTCTAGGTATAGTGTGGGCAGTTAACATTATGCCAACTGCTGTGTGTTTCGCTGCGGAAAGTGGTGGTGTGTTACCTGTTAGTGAGAGTGGAGTGAATCCCCAATCTGTTTCAAGCAATATTACCAAAAAACTCATAACTTTGATTGTATTGCAATCAGCATGCTAAGGAAAATCAATAAATTGACTCCTCGTAAGGTGTGTTGGAGTACAGCTACTTAGTGATGGAAACACAATGCTTTTCATGTGGGTCCCCTATACAGACACATGCAACAGATGTGATGACGTTGATTAATAAAACATAGAAATACATTTCATTCAGTTGATAAAGGAGTGTAGGCTACTAAAATAAATTATATATGTCTAAAAAAACTTAGTTGTGTTTTTCTTGCCTTGCAAGTTCTATTCATCTTCTCCTTTGTTAACAAGATTTCAAGGCACAATGTAGAAAATACAATCGTACAGCTGAGCTTCAGTATTACCTGTCTTCAGTCACATGTTAGCTACTCTGTTGGGCTCTATATCTGCTCCTTTTTATTCTACTTACTTTGGCTAGATGTCCGTGGATGCCAATGTAAAGACGATTTTTTTTATTCCTCTGTGGATAGGAAAATGTATAACCCAAAACTTTTGTGGTTTTCGCTTTAAATTTAATTGGGTGTAGGAACAAAAATTGTCAGATATTTTTCGCTTTTGTCAAATTCTTCAGAGGGAGAACAGTCTTGATATATAGATTTTGGTGTTTGTGGCTGAGGAATGGACCCACTTCAAGACAAGCCGGTAATTATTGGTCAATGCAAATTCAAAAGAAAAGTTTGACTGTGTAAGCCAGGTAAAGTATTCTGCATTTTTATTGCCACAGCTGCCGTTTACTGTGGAATTAAAAGATTCATACAGACGTGTGTTATAAGTTATCACCTGTCCGCAGAGGACTGGATAGACATCTTGGCCATGTGGCTAAAAATGATTTGACCTAAGCTAATGACCGCCATGTGCGCAGTGGGTGTAAGAATTTGGACTTTGCATAACGTAACCCTGTGGGTTGTCTGTGGCAGTCAGAGGCATTATATCATGTTGACAGACACTTCAAGGACTGTTTTATTGGACTAACAGGGTATCAAGCGATTTAACATGGTCTATAGGATGATGCAACTTTCCTTTTAAGGTCAGCTTGCGAAAATGAGATTATCACAAAAAAAACCAACAAAACCAACTCTTATAGTGTAAATATTCTCCATTTTATGTATCTGGTCTCACATTTGTTATCTGCCATTTCATACAGCCCTTGTTACACTGACCTCAAGGGCAGACTTGTCATGCTAGCTATCACATTTATTTCATTAGGATTTCATTGGCAGATCCAGTTGGGGGGTGGGGGTGGGAGTTCATGAAGTGCTCGTGAAATCTTCCCCCCCCCCCNCCCCCCCCAAATTTATTTTATATATTTAGTGCTTTAAATGCTACTTTAAATATTGTTAAATCTAAGAAGCTGTTCATCCTGTAGCTCTCTATATTTCCTTGAGAACAGTAGATATTATGAAAAGAAGAAGGGGGGGGGGAG
>JAWQUT010000363.1:421988-478695 GCA_033807755.1 Ellobium chinense | reverse complement strand
ATGAGTCAGTTGATAATGAGTCAGTTGTTCTGAGTTTGCGTTCTCGGGCATTCTATAAAGCATTGTTCAGTGTAATTTTATTGGGCATTATGATGAATAATGTCTGTTCTATAATATTTTATCACAATGCAAAGTTACTCATCTGCGATAGACAAAAGGGGAGCATTTCAACAACTTTATAATTATACCTTGTAAAGTGACAACAGCAGTCCCAATCTTTCATTTCACTTACTCTCACCTAGCAAGTACCATGTCTTTTCTATTGGTAAAACTTTCTGACTACTAGGAATTTTGCTTGTGTATTGTGTATTTTAAATTGTGTTTAACTGAACTAGCACTTCAGCTGGTATATTCTTCTTCTTGTAAAAGTGCTTTGTTTTGCGTGTTTCTACCTGAACCGTATTTTCCAAACTTTTCATCACTTTCATGCACAGTATCACATAATACAAAATATTGAGGAACTTGCATAGTCATGTCATAGAAGAATATATTGTTTCGTCAAAGTAATATTGCTACAGTATCCCTAGTTTGCTGCCTCTTTACGTCATTACACAGTATGTGTCTTAAGCAGATGACCAGTGGGTTCGTACGTGATAGTTATTAGTAAATCTGATCTGTCGGGATGTAGATGAAGTTGCAGTTTTCACCATTATATCCCCATTGTCAAATGAAATGTGTTGCAGTGCTATAGAGCAGGACATTGACAGTTGTAAATTCACATCCTGTTTTTTCTTTTGAGGAAACAAAGGAAACAAGAAAATCTCCAGGGAACATGTGACGGCCATGTTGTGGCTCAGCTATGTCATTGTGTGATCCCATGTCTAATGGTTTCTGCATCTGAGGATCTTATGTGTTTTGATCTCCGTAGTAGAACTTCTGCCTAATACAGAACAGAACAAGAAGAATCTGTTTCCGCATTTTTCGAGTAATTTTATTTCATTCATCCACAGAACCTTGTCACACACAGCTCGAACTTTCCCAAGGTTGTCTTCCTGGTCTTAGGAACAGAGTTTTGTGAACGGTTTACATACTATGGCATGAGAAGTGAGTAGTTGTGCAAGCTCTCAAAGGTGGAGATTCACATAATTCAGGAGATGATGATAATAGTGTCAATGGTGAAAGAGAACAAGGAAAGGAGAGTAGTATGATAAATCAGGAGACTACTAACAGGTACAGTAGAACCTTAATATGTGGTAAACAAGACGGATCTCTTAAGCAGTTCATTAGACACTCATTAATGTATATGTGGTGATGCTGTCCTTCCTTTGTATATTGTCACTGTGTTTTGAAAATGATCTGATAGAGAACACTGAGGAAACATTTTTACTGCACAGGAAAAACCAGTGTGTATCTTTGCAGTCGCAGTTTTGGCACGAAAACAGGAGCGTTCTAATTTTCTTAACAAGTCAACATGAGCCCTGATCTCATAAACAACATGGTACCTGTGTTCAAATAAGGCTTTAATCAGACTTAGCATTTCACAATTAAACACCATGACAGTCTTAAACTTATTTTGGTGTTCCATCGCAGGAACATAAGTGAATGCGGATACTTAACCCTCATGTTGAGGTGATAGAATTTATTCTACTGTCCATTCGCTTCCCTTGAGGGTGGCAATAAAATATATATGAATCTCCTATCCGACCTCTGAGCACAGCAGCATAGTTTTGCACCCCAGTGTCACCTGACTGGCCAGCAGACAACACATGTAATGATTATTATCTGTAACAATCAGCTGCGGGAGGCAAGACCTGAGAAGCCTTGAGCTATGAGTGTTAATAAATTTTCTATTTGTTTCTTCCAGCTATTTTAGTGATCTACCTGACAGAATGGCTTGGTTTGGCTTACTATTCTGCTGTGTCCCTGTTCCACCTGTTCAGCATGCTGGCTTACTTTTCCCCAGTCCTTGGTGCCGTTATTGCTGATGGCTATTTGGGAAGATTTAGGTACTGCAAGTAACTCTTTAGCTTACTTATTTATCTGCTAGTGTATGGGAAAAGACTATAGCCAAATTAAGTCAAAAGTCAGCTGTTTGCATCTTTGTTTAAAGCATAATGTTATCTGTCCTTTTATCTGGGATATTCTTTTGTGGCTAATGTAATTTCTGAGATATAGAAGAAGTTGCAATTTTCACCATCGTACCCCCGTAAGGCGACATTGTGAGAAATTATTGTGTCTCCTGTAAATGGTGATTTTGTGGTAATACAGTCATTTTCCATAAAAATGAAAATTAAAATGGCAGATATAATTTGTCTGCTATAACTTGCCTGCTATAACTTGCCTGCTATAACTTGCCGGCTATTTGTATGGATGTGTTATGGTTGTACTCCACAAATATGGATCTGACATGAAGTTTGATACCAGTTTTCACAGAACTTGGCCTATTAGAAAAGATGAATGACTGAGTATTGCTCATAGTTATTGGTATTGGAAGAGAGAACTGCAGAGTAAATCAAAAGTAGGTAGTGCTGGCCTGTTGAAGTCTTGGCTGGCCTACTTTAGCCATGGGGACAGATATTTTAGCTTTATTGGAAAGGTCAAATTTAGCAGTCATTTAAAATTTTGGTCCTAGTTTTTGTGACGGTATGCAATTTGTCATAGTTTGTGGATATAAGTCTTCGTTCAGTTGCAAACATATTGATACTGTATTATATCATGAAAGTGTTTTACAGGTTTAAACAAAGAAGAAAAACAGAAAAAAAGTCTTCACTAGGAATTTTCTCTTGTGTACCTTGAAAAATTTATCGTCATCCTATCTGTTGCATCATTTTTCTCTGTGTTACAGAACCATCTTTTACCTTTCCTTGGTTTATGGTGTTGGCACACTTCTTGTAGCTGTGACAGCTTTTCCACCACCAGAAATGTAAGTGGTTTATGTCATCACATGATTCCTTCACCTCATAAGGTCATCTTATTGGCATTTCCATCATGTTTTTGTTCATTTTGTCAGAATGCTAGTGATCAGTGCCTATAAATGGCAGCGGCACTGTTGCTCCCCAGGGAGTCGAGAAAGTCATAGAGTGATCAGGCCTTCTGGGATAATAATAGTGTGAAGTCGCATGAGCGGGCATTAGCCTGGATATGAGACTTATAAACCGCATTATTATTATTATTATTATCACAAAGTAATGAATTGTCGAACATTTTATTGAACACCATAGAACACTTCATAACTTGAGTGACACTGTATCCATATATATTCATCCATTATCATTATCATCATCATCCCCTTGCCCCCCACACCATCCATTCTTTCAATAGTTCAATTAATCAATAATAGACCATAGGCACCCAGTGACAAGGAAGAGTGATATAATAATAATAGTTAAATAACAAATGACATGTAGCATGAAACAGTATTTGTAACAATTGAACATATATGGACATCTCATCCAAGCATGACATGAACATTTGTTCCGAGTCTACACTTCATCTTATATTAATCTATGTTACATCTTTATTTAGTTTGCTTAGGAGTTCTTTACGGATTCTAAACGCTTCTTTTAAAAATATAGCTACACTTTGTATCATCATTTCACTTCTGTCACATAGAAGAGAGATAAATTTGTGGGTATTTGCATTACTGATAAAAATCTTTGGTAAGTATTTAGTACGAATGTCTTTGTATTCTGGGCATATCACCAACCATCAATTCATACAACTGTTTATTCATATGTCAGCTCACATATCCAACCAGGCATCCATGGTGCACCTATTCTTTTGTTCCATCATTATCCATCCATTCATCTATTTCTTCACTCTTTTATCTTCAGCCCATAAATCCTTTGGTATGGCCAGGTGTCTGTCTATCAATCTGTCTTCTTCTTTAAACCCTCCATCTGTCCATTTGTCCATCTGCCCATTTGTCCATCTGCCCAGCTATCCTTCTGTGTTTTGTCCATTCATCCATCCCACATCGGTCTGTCCATCCAACCATCAATCCCTCTCTCCTCTCCACCTCCTCCCACACATCCAGTCATCCAGATGATCCATCTGTGCTTGTCCACCATTCATCCTGTTGTAATAGTTTCCCTCCCGCCCCAGATACGGTCCAGTGATAGGCCTGCTTCTGATTGGTCTGGGCACAGGGGGCATCAAGCCATGTGTTACAGCATTTGGTGGGGACCAGTTTTCTTCCCATCAGGTATATAACAAGTACTTATTGTGTTGGTTTGGATGTATCAGGGAAAAACATTGGACATATAGCAGAGCACAGACACTGGGTACACCTTGGGACTGATCAAAAATATGTATCAACCAAACACATACCCTTGGAGGAGAAAACTCGGGACCAAACCTATCAGCATCTATGGTTACATAATAAGAGTGTCCATATTAAGTGTGCTCCACTGTATTTGTTGTTATTGACCTGCTGCATCTAGGTCCTTGGCTATGAATTGGTATCTCTTAGACCTTTGTTTCAATAGAGGGTTGTGTTTTGCTCATGGCACTGCCTTGAACTTAAGCTGAATCTGAAGGTCCTGACAAATTTCATACGCACTAGCTTTGAACACTCCTCCAGGTGCTGTATTTAAGGTAGAGACAGCATTAGGGATAGGGTTATGGAAAGATAACAAATTTCAAATGGTTGTGAGACATCATCATTGTTTAGGAACTCTCTCATGTGTATTTTCTCTTTTCTAATCCAGTCCCCAATCTTAAACCAAGCTCTAGGTGAGAATATTTGAAGGGTTTCATGGCAAAACGGTTATCCACCAACATGACTTTTTAGCTTATTCTACATACTTCATTAGCAGTAGGAGTATTTAATATACATGTATATTTCCATTCCGTAGAAGGACATTTGATCTTTATTATTTAAGACTTAAATTTTGCCTTTCACATAAAAATATGCTTTGAATCTGGTCCGTTTGCCACAACTCCCGAATGGTGTATAATGTGTTTGCCATGAAGCCCTTCGTTTTATGATGCTGCACAAGAAGGGAAATCAAGCAGGCAGTGGCATCGGTGTCAGACAGCCTAAATGTGCTTAAAGTTAAAATTTAGGTTTATACATGATTCAAGGGCAATATCATGACACACTCCCAAGGGCTCTACGCTGGCCCTGGTTGGTGGCTGAGATCGAACTCTGAAAGTCTGGCAGTTTTATAAACAAAGTTGAGATAAATCCCTTTTCCCCTGGGCTCTCAGGTAAAGTTGTGTGTACACTAAGGGAATGACAGAGTGTTTCAGTTTGATCTTTGTCTCTTAAGGTATGTACACTTAGAACCAGACCAAATTATAGTATCAGTCTTTCAGATTCATAGAGTTAACTTTGCCACACCTCATAAGAACTGAAAAGTATTTGGTCTGATTCCAGGAAAAGGAGAGATTGGCATTTTTCTCAGCATTCTACTTCGTGATTAATATGGGCAGCACACTCTCCACATTTCTAACTCCCATCTTGAGAGGTAAGCTCTGTGTTATTCATTGCTGCTATCTATTATTAAAAAAAAAAAACCCCGCTCAATTAAAAAATGTGACTTTATCTGATAGGAAAGTTAGTTTACAATGTTATACAGTGTTATACATTCTCACTCTTAACTTTATCCAATAGGAAAATTAGTTTACAATGTTATACAGTGTTATACATCTCATTCTTAATACAGATACTCAGATCAATACACATCATACATGAAAGTACATAATTATTACAAATATAATGCATAACCAAGTCATTGCTGGGTTGCCTATGGTGCAGCACTAGCACCCTGTTCCCTCCAGCTCTAAAGCCAGATACCCATTTACATCTGAGTCAGTTGGGGAAAGGGAAGTGAAGTGTCTTTCGCGAGGACACCTGTCACCATGATGTAACTCGCCAGCCTGTGAATCGAACGTATAAACCTTATGGTTCTTTTTTCAGGATTTGTTATTTCAGCTGACCTTTTTATTTGAAGATGGTTTGTGTCATGAATGCCATCTCGGCATTTCAGTTAAGAATAATCACAACTTGTGGCATGCAGCTAGACTGTGTGACCAAGAGCAAGATGTAATATAACTAGAAAGTCACTGCCAAAGTGCCAAGAGGACTGGTCTGAAATGCAGTTTAATGTGGCACTAGTTTCGTTGTCCTCTTCCCCTTTCCTTGTCATGATCATAATCATCATCATCATTGTCCTCGATATTGTCATTATCATCGTCATCATCGTCCTCGATATTGTCATTATCATCATTATCATCATCATCATCATCATCATCATCAGCATCATCAGCATCATCATCAGCAGCAGCAGCAGCACACAGAGCTGCTGCTGCTGCTGCTGATGGTGGTGGTGGTGGTGATGGTGGTGGTGGTGGTGGTGGTGATGGTGATGGTGATGATTTATAAGATTATTCAGAAGTGACTGTCTTCAAGATGCAGTAAAGGAATGATCAGTGTTTTTAAATATCTGTGCTGATAATTAAAAGCAATCCAGTATTCATTTATTCATCATTATCATCAACATCATGTAAAAAATAGATCTGTGACACATTATCACTGGAGAATTTTACTTTAAAAAGAACATAGGATAAACATTTCATAATAGTAAATATTTGGCTAGGAAGTCTTCATCAATTGTACATAAAAATGGCATTGGCAGTAGCCACAGAGTAGCAAGACCGCTCATTTAAAGTTAAAAATTGAAAACATTTGGAATAAAACTCTTGCTGCTCATAACAATATTGTCATCAGTAACATCATAACCAACATTGCTATGATAACCATCTGAAATGTCCATTCCTGTCAGCTGATGTCCATTGTTTTGAGGACAGCTGTTACCCACTGGCCTTTGGAGTACCCTCCTTATTGATGTTTTTGTCTATTGGTAAGTTGACATAATGATTCAGGCATGCAGGGCTCTTTTATTAAGTCTTCTCTGTTTAATTGTTTGAATTCCCAGTGTATACAGGAGTGTACTTTTACTGTAGTCAATGTTTTATAAAATATTCCAGCAACAAAATGACGAGCAACGTTTTTTTTAAGATATGGTTTCAAGGAAGCTCAACTATGGAATTGGGTTATGCTACCCTTAGGATCTCCACGTTGACATAATAGAAATGAAAAAAATAAGTATTTCTCAAATTATGGATTTATTCTGTCCCTTTATTTGCCACCTATATTTTCATGGCACTGTGCGACCCTTGTAGTGTACATGTGTTTTTAAGTAAACTCACCCTGACAAAATCAGTATATTGTAATATCAATTTTTGCGAGTTACTTACCATTCCCATTTTTCAAAGATCCATTGTCATTGCTGTTGTATGACTCTAGCATTATTCATCAATAATATCATTTTTGTGAAATGTGTACTCCACAGCAATATTTGTGAGTGGCAAGAAACACTACAAGCATTTTCCTCCTACGGGTAACTTGTTTGGACAAGTGGCCAGATGTGTTTGGGTAAGTGAATCTCTTTTAATAAATCTTTGAAACTTGTGTGTGTCGATTGGTTACTGAGTGAGAAGAGTACAGATGTAGGTTAATTCATTAGTTTTCAGCGGTAACCTTGGAAAATGATTAGTACCTTGCAGGTTGCAGGAGCCAAATTGTTAAAGCTTCTTTGAGCCATTTAATAAAAATTTCTTCTCTAACCACAGGAACGTTTCGAGATGGCCAAGACTAGTCTGCAGGTCTGGTGCCACCACTGTGCTCAAATTATATACTGTTTACGGTGGGGGTTCTTTGGTTAGATTTTTCACAATTTTAAATTACATGAAAAGGGGTTAAAAATTTGGCCTTCTTTTGCAGATCACAGGTCCGCACAAATGAAATCCGCTGAAGCCATCGGGAAACACTGCCTGCAACAATTATTTTTTTACAAATTCAAAACGGAATTTCACCACTTTTCCGGTGTGATTTCATGTTATATGATTATTTATACTCTGTTACTATCGACTCGGATAGTCCAATTTTTTTTTTACCAATTAAGCTTCTGCAACCTGCAATGTTGTGATTTTAGTGGTGCTTGCGAGTCCAGTCATGTCCCAACAGTTTACATGGTATAACAGCTTTGATGTGTAATTTGCCACTGACTGCTGTAACTGCCACAGTGTCGGTACATAATTTTGCACTTTTCCATTGGACAAAGGGCAGTTTGTTTGGGCACTTGTATACATCCATCACAGTGTGTGGGTTAATTCTATTGCATCTTTGTAATTCAGCAAGTGTACAGGAGTTGTTAACCCTTTTATTCACGTACATCAAGGTCTTTGACACCTTTTGTTTTTTCTTCTGTTGGCCCTATTAACATTTTGTGTTATTCTACATATACCACTGTGATTTGGGGAAATTTCTTCCATGGAGGTTAAAGTACTTCTTTTAACCGATCTTTTGACGGGAAGAAAAAGGAGGGTCAGCACCCAAAATTTTTCACAGATGTCTTTCGAAAAAGATCACCTCAAATTCTGATTTGGTCCCCAATGTTTCATTTGGCTGGTTTTGACCGCGTGCGAATACATAGGCCTACACATTTTATTTTTTTTTATCTAGAAGGCTCAAATTGTACCTGAAACTTTAAAATTGGATGCTTTACTTAGATCACAGGTCATTTTACATATTTCTACACCCTAACACTGTCTGGCAGGGCCCCAAAAAAGGGTGATTTTATATAATAGCGGATTAATTGGGTTGTACACAATCAGTGATTTGCCCTTCCAATAGGTGTCACAAACCTCAAGGTTATGAGATGGGGAAACAGTTTCTGGTTAAACTGGAATCATGACTTTCTTTTTGACTCTTGCTTAAGTATACTTACCTCAAATAATGGAGTTGAATGTTGTCAATCTGACCATCACTCTCTGCTCAGTTTAGAAAATCTGAGGCTAGACTAGCTCACTTGGTATCTAAGCAGTCAGGTGACACGTCACCCAGTGAGGCTATAAAATGGGGTAGTCAGCTGATACAGGTGGGCACTCTCACTGTGTTGAAGGTGTAGTGTTAACGAGAATTAATGAAAGTTAAATAAAAAGTCCAAAAGCATTTCAGGGTTTATTTCTATTTACTTATCTTGATTCCATCCCTGATAAAAATGTGACATTGTTGTAAGTGAAGCGATTTCACTGACTCAACTCACCACTAAAAATTCAACTTTACCTTTCTCACTGTTTTTTGCAGCATGGAGTCAAACTGAGATTTAAGCAAGGCAAGAGGCAAGACAAAGATGGTCATTGGCTGGATTATTCAAGAGATACTTTTGAAGTAAGGTTTTATGGTGTTTTTTGTTGTGGAACTTCCATGTGTATGTAAATTTTCAGTACGGCAGGTGTTGCATCTTGAGTAGAGAACTGAAATTTAGGATAGTCACCGGCTTAGAATACATACTTTCCACATTAGCTTAAGTCATGTTTTGAGAAATTGAGTTCTCTAAATCTGTTGCTCAAAGCAAACAACGAGGCAGATGTGGTTTAGCTTGTAAAAATAATGATATAATAAAAAGAAAAACTCAGCTTTCTTTTTAATAGGAAAAAGAAGATAAATAGAAGATCACAGTAGTTCAAACAAATTAACAAAAACAAAGGACTTAGGCAAATATGGTATGAACATGCCGATATAGTCCAGTGTATCACAGATATTCAGTTCTGCGAGCCTCACATCACATGTTAAGATCACATGGTCAATAAATCTAGATATTGAAAGCAAACCATCATTGCAAATGTCTAGTTAAAATATTCAGGTTTAGACACATCTTTATTTGCTACTTGCCCCTATCTTGCAAATTCTGTAAAAAAAAAAAAAAAAAAAATTATCAATAAGCTGAAATACTTATGAATTCCTTCCATGCTAACTGACAGAAGGGATAGCATGCCATGTGCATATATGCAACCATCTCTTCAGATATTCATCAGATCAGGCTAAAATTTATGTTTTAACCTAATCTGTGGAATACGACCTAGAGTAAAGGCACTATATGCGGCCACTTGTCACATTTTTGGCTCTAAAAGCCAAATCACTTTTGATAGCCAAATTATGTTTTGTTCCTGGCATACTGTGGCTATCGAGACATCGTATGAACACCAGTTTGTAATTGCCAGTTGGCACTGTGGAATTTCAAACAGTCGTAAAGAGACCATGTTAAGGACCCCCGATGCGATCAGGGGACCTCCATGCGGCCAAATAGGTCAATTCATGCGGCCAGGGTCAAATCATGCGGCCACATGGGGGATCTCCATGCGATCGGGACTTTCTTTGTATAAACTGTTTTCAAAAATACATTTCAAAGGGCCCGAAAAGGAAGAAAATAGGAAACACGGGTCAGATATAGTCTGGAGTCTAGATTCATCTTTAATTAAAAGCGACACAACATTGGTTTATCAAATCATAATGATTGGATGTTGTTCTCAACAAGTAAACGATAGATTCTAGATTCAATCTTTAATTAAGAAAGCGATACAGCATAATGTTTATCAAATTATAATGATTGGATGTTGTTCTCAGCAAGTAGATCTAGTCTATTGATTGAACACTCAGGTAACTTGTGATAAATGGATTCATTGGATCAAAACAGATTGAAAATATTTTTGTTCACGTTCATTTCCGCTGATGTATCATTAGCTGGTTGTTCTTCTCGTTGTGTTTCTCCAGCCGGCTGTTCATCTAGATTTAGATCAACATTCAATTCTGTTTTCGATCCATTAAACACAGAATACAGGAGACTCCCCACTTCTGACAACAAGCCAATTGGAGTAACTTGATACATATGTGACTCTTCTTCAGACAATAATTGTAGTATTTCTTCCACTTCCTTGCTCTCTGGCATTCCGTCAGTTCCTGATGCCAATTTGTCCTTTTTCCGCATACCCTCTTTTGCCTTTTATATAAAGACTTTGTGAACATTTTGTTCCACTTCTTCAAGCTCATCTTCCTCTGTTTCTTTCATACACTCCAAGACTTCTTCATAATCATCCTCATCATCGTAAACCACACTCCCATCCACACTTGTGTCATCATCTGAGTCCAATTTTCCTTTTGCCATACACTTTCTCTTACCAGCTTTTTGTCGTTTTGAGTCCTCCCTTTCAGCTCTTCGTTTTAGCTTGTTTGCTTCTTTCTCATCTCTTTTTCTTGCCATTGCTTTTTTCTTTTCCTCTCTGATCCTTTTCTTTTCCTCCTGCTGTCTTTCTTTTTCTTCCTTTTTCCGCTGGATTTGTATTTTATTCTCTTTTCGTAGCGTTTCTTTTTTCTTTTCTAGTTCTTTCTTTTCCAGTCTTTCGATGAAACATTTTCCACTGATATAGGAAGGCATCTGCTCCATCTTTTTCTTCTTCTTTCCTTTTCTATGTTGTATAAATGGCAAGGCCAAAGGATCCTCATTCTGTTTTTCAAGTAGCTGCTCAGAGGTTTGACAATTCTGTTGCTTTCCTTCCAAGTGTGCCTGGCCTGCACTCCTTTGTGTACGGACTTCAGAATAGTAATTTTTCCACAAGGCAAAAAGAGGGTCTTCCTGGACGTCATATTCTTCTTCAAAACGTCTCATATAGAGTCCGCAACTGGCCTCTCCCACCTGCGCTGTGATCATCACAAGTTTTCTAAGAACATCATTTTGTTGTGAACACGATGATGCCTCATCGCTAGCTGATGCTTGTGTCACTGTCATTGTGGTTACTGAAGAAGTTTGGTCTGCACATGTTGATTAATTTTGATTTTTGTCACAAAGTTTGCGTACAATCACTGTCATTTTGTGGGGAAGATTGTGTATTGTCATTTTGACTGGTAGCATTTTCCTCAAGAGAAGCAGATGTGTCAGCCAATGATTCTGATGATGTTAGTCTTGTTTTATCAATGGGAATAGTCCTGCTTTTCTGAAGGCATTTTGCATCATTGTCACATTTCCTGTGCTTTCATCATACACTTTTTTGAACAATCTTGCAAATGTTCGTTTTGTGACTACATCTGTAAGGCTGCGCTACCTAATGGCTGCTTTCCATTTGGCTTTGATCACTGAGAAGAAGCCGACATCTAGCGGTTGTACCACGTGAGAAGCATGGGGTGGTAAACAGTATAAGATGACGTTCTGTTCAGAGCATATCTGAGAAGCCCACATGGACTAATGTGAGGAGTGTCCGTCGACAAACAACAGTATTGGTTTTCTTTTTTTTTTTTAGAAATTTTAAAATTTTGATTTTGTTTTTCTGGCACCAATTTAAGACATTCAGTGATGAAAAATAGAAGCCCACAGAATGAATAGATCAACATAACTAGATCTATACCTCATCAACGCAGTAAAACTTTAAAGTGACTGCAAGAGGAATCCTTCTCTTTTGTTATGGGACTTTGTTATGGGACTTCAAGCGGCAACCCCTGATGGCAAGAATGTCCCTTGCATTAGAAAGGGGACCTTTTGCGGCCACTCCTGATCGCATATAATCCCTTCATGTGAACAATGGGGATTTTGTTGCGGCCACCCCTAAAACCGGCATGTTTTCGTATCAGATAGGCTGAATTTAGCACGCATAGATCAATTTAACCTGTTTTCAATGTATTGGAACCAATAAACACCCAGATTTTGACAAATTTCACAAAATATGGACAATACTATTTGGTAAGTAAATTTTCGAAAAGCAGTCTTTTTCATAGTAAAATTTTCAAAACCATGTGATGGCATCCATTTTCAGCCGATTGCAGCCATTTTTGTTTTGATCATGTGAGAGAACACATGGTAGTGCTTGAACTTGTTTCAAACTTCAAAAAAGCAAGGAGCCGGAAATTATGGTGATGAGATGAAAGGTGGCCGCATGATCTGACCGGCCGCATATAGTGCCTCTACTCTAATATTTTTCCTTACCCTTCCAATCCAGGACAGCTTTGTTGATGATGTCAAATCACTGTTGAGTGTGTTGTGGCTGTTTCTACCCCTGCCACTGTTTTGGGCTCTCTTTAATCAGCAGGTGAGGTCACTTAGTGTTCCGCTATGGACAGGTTTTACTAGTTTTAGGTAGATTTTGTGGAGTAAATTGAGTGGATTGCTGTGTAGAAGTCAAGATGAATAATAAACTCAGGTCATGGATTTAATTCCTGGAAAGATCATATCAGCACTTCAAAGTTGTCACGTATCACTTCAGAATTTTTTAATTTACCCAGCTTTAAAATGGATAGGGGATTAAAGGCAGTGAACGCTATGATCTGTATGTTGTTGATCCATCCATGTTAAATGGCAAATGCTCTGTGTGCACCCTTAGAGGCAGAGAAAGTTCTTGGGTGATCTGATCTGTTTGGTTAGTGTGAATAGTGACAAGATAATGGGTGAGTAAGCATTAGCTGGATTTTATAAACCATTTCATGACAATGATAGGTATTACTATAACTCAACACTCCACCCCTGGGACCCAGCTGGGCCAGGGTTATAGATGTAGAAATTTTGTCTAACACTAATACGGGATTTATTTTCGTTTGGGATATAGGGTCACCCCCAGCTGCATAGGCGGTGGGAGGGAGTAACACTGTAACACTCTAGAATAAGAATAGAAAGTTAACTCCCTGAATGAAAGTAATGAAAGTAACAATCAACTAACCAACGCCGGTGCCAATCAGAAAGGAGTGGGACAAAAAAAAAACCGTTCCAGAATATCTTAGAATGGCAGCAGTGTGTAACTGGAGAGTTGTGTTTATTGATTTGTGTTTTCTGTTCCGCTCACAGGGTTCCAGATGGACATTGCAGGCTGTGGATATGAATGGAGATATTGTGAGTAGATGTTTTCAGTCATCATTCAGGAGTGGTGAAGTAGCTGTTGATTATTTCCAAGCCTCTGTTTGGATGCTGTACTTAAAAATTTTATGGTGTGTATTCATGTTTCTGAAGACACAAATAAGATGAATCGGAAAATTTACAAAAGTGATAAATTTTTTTCCACAGCACAGCAATATACAATAGAATCTTTTTAACATGAAATTGAAGGGACTGATGTAATCTTGGTGGGTTATGTGTAATTTTGAATCATATTTACAGAATAATATAAGGGAAAACAATCATCTTAATGATAGATGCTTACTTGGTATGTTGTGTTTCGGGACAATTTCAGATTTTAAGCATGTTTCTGCGTCAACTTCTTTTAACAGTTGCATATTAAAGTCAAGTGTTTTGCATTACCATCCTCTTCGCAACAGCCGAGAAGGCATATCAAAGAAAGTGAGAAGAGTGATTGTGGTACAAGAGTGTGGTGTGGTTAATGAAAAATATGCTGGTGGCACTCACTGGCTACACACTGTCAGGCGTCATAGGACATATATGTAATGGTAATAAAATCAATCAAAGATGATGTACACGCCGTATGTAAGAAGGGCACCAAGAGCAGTTTCAGTCGGCAATATTTCTAGATGAAGGCGTCGATGCCATCAAGGCTTTGCTGGATTATAACATTACAGCCTGTTGGGGATTGCTGTATGTTGTTGTCACCTTTTATTGATGCTTCCTGTGCGCCCAATAGCCAGCGAACAAGGGGAGGAAAAATTAGACCACTAGTGGCTCGTTCTTTGCACTGTCCATCACATTTTCCTCTCTGCCCACCACAGCAGTCCCAATATTATTGAAGGTTCTCTAAAACCTGTTATCAAGTTACTGGAATGTTTTTTTCTTTTTTTTTTTTAAGATGAATAATGAGGGCATTTGGACTGGGATTTTTAGGTTGTCACTAAGCCGGATTTAAATGCATATAATTCACTGATTTGTTCTCATGGCAGGGTACATTAGGAAGAATCAAACCAGACCAGGTGCAAGTACTGAACCCAATCTTCATTCTGCTACTCATTCCACTCTTTGAAAAGCTGATATATCCTTGCCTCAACAAGCTGCGAGTACCAAATAGGTGAGAAGACATTCAGATTAGCCCATGCTATGGTGATCGGAATAAAAATATACAACTTGGAGATTGGTGTGTAGGCGATCCAAGACCTTAGAAAGCTTTCTTATAGTCTTGGGATTGTATAATATCACTGCTTGCTCTTTAGCACCGTCAGTTTGTATGAATCCAGATCACCAGCAATTAATTCTTATATTCTATCGTTTTTACTTGTCCAAAATGCAAACCTAATCCCTTTGCAAGGTTATGACACTTAAGATTTAGGTTATCATCTTTTCAGTAGCTAGTATGCAGAAGAATTCATGGAAAAATAAGTGGTTTCAGAAAAAGTGTTACAGTGCATTTATATCAAGTAACAATCCTTGAAAGCAGTGTTTTTCTGAAAGAATGATGGGTCTCACAGTTAGAGTGTGCCACTGTAACTGTCAGAAATATTAGAGAGTTCAAGATGAGTCCATTTTCCAAATGACACCTGTACTTCATCCATTCTTGCTATACAATAAGGTCACCTAGCAAATGGCAGTTTTCGTATGGATTTTATAGATTTTTTTTTTAAACCCTTGTGATGCTGTCATTGCCAAGCTTGAATGCTGCCATAGAATATTTACGCATCTCCATACTGAGCACTGGGTGCAGTGGTAGAATTTTGCAGGTCAATATCAGCTGTTGGGCTGGCAGACACCACTTGGAACAGTTAGTATCTGTAAACAATGCTCATGCAGCCAGTGGGAGGCTGGACCATGAGGCGCCTCATGCTAGGAGAGTTAAAAACAAATTGTAGATCCAGGGAGAAATGAAATATGGGAAGGGTCAAGAAATGCCAAGACTGCATCCATATTTTTAAAGACCCTATCACCATTGCATATGTGTAAACAGGCTGTGAACTTGAGCAGTTGACCAAAGCAGTAAAAAAAAATAAAAATGTTTGACCATATGGAAAACACTCTGTAATGGTTGAGTTTTTTGTTGGGATGTCAGTTTTCACAAAAGTGACTGGAATGGTTTAGAAATAGAATGTGGAGGTTCCTATCTAATAGGTACCCAGAATTACTGCTTTTGGAACATACCATCACACCCAACAACATTTTATAACAGATGGTAAGGATGTAACATGTATGTCATAACAGTCATTTAACAAATAGTAAGGATCAACATATATATCTTTACAGTCATTGTAAAAATGGTTAGGATACAACATGTATGTCATCACAGTCATTGTAACAAATGATAAGGATAAAACATTGTCACAGATAGTTAGGATACAACATATTATATGTCACTGTCACAGTTGGTAAGTATGTCATTGTAGCAAATGGTAAAGATACAACACATCTGTAATGATACAACACATCTGTAATTGTAACAAGTGATACGAATAAAACATTGTCACAGATAGATAGGATACAACATATTATATGTCACTGTCACAGTTGGTAAGTATGTGATTGTAGCAAATGGTAAAGATACAACATATCTGTAATTGTAACAAGTGATAAGAATAAAACATTGTCACAGATAGTTAGGATGCAACATATTATATGTCACTGTCACAGCTGGTAAGTATGTCATTGTAGCAAATGGTAAAGATACAACATGTGTGTAATATGTAGCAAATCGGTCAAAGCATTATGTAATGGCTCTCATGTGTTCCAGACCTCTACAGCGCATGAGTGCAGGAATGGTCCTATGCAGCCTAGCCTTTGTCGTCGCAGGCTTTGTTCAATTGGGCATGGAGGTAAGTTCCATCACCATTGATAAGATGGCATGGGAAAGCCATGTGGAAGACGCAAACAGCATGGTGCAAACAGCAAACAACAGGCAAATTTTGGGTTGTAGGTGAACTTTCATGCAATTATGGATTTTTGCACATTGACAGTCTTTGTTCATTTTTGAATCTGTGGATGAAGCCTTATGTATGAATTCAAAAGATAAATATGTTTTTGAAATTAATTTTGTGAAGCAATCCTGAAACTTTTAAGTGCAACTTTAAAGTCTGATTCTCAAAATTTGAATTTTGGGAATGACCTCACTAAACTTGCCATAACTCGGTCATTTTTAAAGATATTGAAAGACTCAGTGCATGCAAACATTACAAGGGTTTATGTTGCTACACAAGGAACTGAGAGACTAGGTTCAGGTTTTCTTGACCTTCCGATACTGAATGTTTGTTTGTTACATTATTGAAAGTAGTATGTATGATCAGTTTCTAACACTGAACAGTTCTGTAGAATAAGATACTTTTTTTCAATCTACCTGCGAGGTTTGAACAGATGATTGTTAGCTACATAGTATTCATCGCTGTATTTGAAGCACAGTTTTGCCCAGTTTCTCAGGACTTTCATATAACAGCAGTTAATTCGAAAAGGGTGTGTACAACTTTTGGGAAGTGCTCATTTAGTATCTGGTGTATTCCTGGTGCAAAATGACTGTATAATACTGACTTATTATTTATTTTCTCTTTCAGGATCTAATTGAGGCCCCATTAAATGGAAAAAGTGGAGTAACTTTCATCAACACCATGAACTGCTCGCTTGATATTCAGTCTGATTTTTATTCCAAGCCAGTGCCCGCATTTCAGGTACTTTAATTTTTTTAGGAGTTGAGCATAAAATATATTAGCCCTACAGTCACTCAGAACTAAGTTTACATCACCAGATTGGAAACTAAGATACCCGACTCTGAAAGGGATGGGGATAATCCAACATTTTCTTGTTGTTGCAAAAACTCAAGATTTAAGTAATTTCTGAACACAAAACTTTTAATTTCATGGATGAAGGGCATTGTGGGAAAATTTGAGTTTCTATGAGGCAGAGTAGATGACTTCTATATGTAGAAAATTATTCTTTAGCTGTGGTTGTCTTAGAATTTATTCCACTGTCATGGAGATGATTCTGTACCACTTTAGACGTATATCTCAAGGTGAGAATAACACATGGTTAAAACACACTTTAAGCTTTTATAGAAACAAGTAGATTGATGTAATCAGAACAATCAACCTTGGTATCATTTAGACAGCTTCAAAGACATAACAAATAGTTCCTCCAACTTTGGCTATTTAGTGACATTGTAACATTGTTCACCGCTTTCTGCGGTCATCCCCTGCCCCGTTCTACTTTTGTTTAGCCTTTGTTCTTTGACTTCTATGTAATCCTATGGTTATAAGATTCAGTTTATGCTGTAAAGTTTTCAGATAGGATTCTGAGAAGACATTGAATGACACCTCATAATATGTGTGTTGCCCTGATCTAAATTGTGAAATTCAGATATGTGATCTGGTGCCGATTTTTTTTTTTTTAAAACTGTACTGGTGATATTGGACTTGTCCACTGGATCCAGCAAACTAAGTGATCACAGATACATTGTGTCACATGCTGGTATGAAGTTGAGAGTAGATCATCTTTGCCTACCAACTGGAAATTTGAGAGATGCAAGGGAAGCACTGTTTTTAAGTCTCTTTGTGAATGCAAACTTTAGAACCTCTGGATACTCACAATGAGTGAAAAGAACATTGCCATGCTTCAAAAATGGCCCCAGTCAGACATGTCATTTTTGAAATAGCATACCATGTTGTTTATGGAATCAAAGACCCTGCTGACACTTTAAAAAAAAAAAATTAAAATGCACCAATATTTTTAGTCATAATTGCAATTACAATGATAACCTGCTGACTCCATTTTACTTTGCCACAAAAACTATTTCCCTTGCATTTCCTCAGAAGTGTGAAAAGTGACTTAGCCAAGTTTGAAGCACAGAATGATAACTAACTTCAAAGGACAACTGTTTTGATTACTGTCCCTACTGAAATTTCACACTTCTCATCGTACAGGCTTCTCCACTTTTACGGATAGCACCAGGACATGTAGAAGTGACAGTAAAGTGTAAAGAGGCGGGGAACCCTACATCAGCTACAGGAGCCTTTACGTTAGAGAGCAATGAAGCTTACAGACTTGTCGTCCACACCAGTGGGCATAATGCTACTCATCACATAGACAACATTTTTATTAATATGGTAACGTTGGAGGGTATTATCCTCTTTTTTTTTTTCTCTTTCCTGTGTGTCTGTACGTTTTTGAGTCATTTTTCTTTTCTTACCAGTTTCTTCTTACTCTTTTCTTTGTCTTCTTTTTGCTTCCTACATACAAGGTTTGGGCAGCAAGTTTATTGATACCTCAGAAGCAGCAGCTGTTTTTGGTTTGTCTGCTTGTCTTTATGAGCAGTTTGAATTAGAACAAGCACCTCATAAGATAGGCATAATCAACTCAACCCTCTGCCAGTGCCTGCAGGCAGACTGTAACTTTTGTGATGCTTGTTGTTTGCTTGGGCTAGTGCCCCCTCCCCCCGCCCCTTTCTTTTCTTACTCTGCGGTCCTGGACCGCAGCTGCGGTCCTTCATGATTCAAGAATATTGCAGTAGTGGCTGACCTCCTTGTTGGGATCAGTTTACTTTTGCTCTCTTTTAACTAAGGTGGCAGTGCTCCGCCCCTCTCACCCTCTCAGCTATGGGGGAACTGGACAGACCTGCAGCTGACCACCTAGTTCATGGCCAAAAACAGTCTGATAAGGGAAGAAGAAAAAGAAGAAAAGGGAAAAGAATAGTCAGAAATACCTGATAGACAAGATAACATGCAGTGATTTGACAAACCTGTCAGATTTTGCTCAATAGGAGTCTACTGTGTTGAGTGCAGAATAATCCAACCAGACATGGTTACTTTTAATATGTTAACCCTCTTGATGCGGTGATAGTATATATACTACCATGCACTCGCTACCTTTCAGTGCGGGAATAGTATATATACGCAACGCTCAACCAACCTCTACCTGCAGTGATCGTAATTATGCAGCTGTGTAGCCCTTGAAACGGGTCCTAACTGTCAGGCTGTATGCGCTGATCCGCTATAATATTGGTAAAACTAGGTCACACAGCCAGCGAGCTGCATAGCGCGTGGTCAGCTAGCGCCATTAGTGTTAACTTTTAATATGAACCTTAATTCAAAATCCAGTAATGTCAAGAGTTAGAAATTAACTGGAATAAAATTTTAAGTGTACCAACAGACACAAAATTTATGGTTGTTGTGAAAAAGCAACTTGCCACTACTAGTACCCCAACAGACTTTCTCAGCTTCCTCTAGAGTCTGTAGAGCTGCTACCATTTACAGGTGCAGATCACTGGCATTTTGACAATATCATTCACTGCCTAATAGCCAGGTACTCTTCTTACATTTGGATGGACTAATATGATATAATTATATTATGTTGCAGTATCCGGACAGCAGGAAAAAAGATGCCGATGGTAAAGCAGCATTGAGGTAAGCATGTATCATCTCTACATTTCTTAAGCCCTCTTAAGTGATCAAGAAAAGTGGATTGACCTGTAATAGAATTAGATGTAAGACATAATATTTTTAAACAGATATGTTTAATTAAATTTTTAAAGCTAATGAGCTTAAAAAGTGAACTGGAAGAGTCTATGGGTTTAAACTCACATGTGAGCATGTGCACAGTTCTTGTCTGGTTGGTGACAGCTCAGAAAGTGCACCGGTCATGGTTGATATGTTCAGGTTACAAGTAAATGTTCCACCAGTTTCACTAGGGCCTCTGTTATGGATGATTTAGATCCAGTCCTGTCTCCACAAATAGGGTCACCTCACCCCAGCCAGCATTAGATTAGGTCAAATCTACTTCTGTTACAGGTTGCAGGCATCAATTTGTAAAGCCTTTTTGAGCCATTTAAAAAATATTTCTCCTCGAACCACAGGAACGTTCTAAGATGGCAAAGGCTAGTCCGCAGGTCTGGTGCCATCACTGTGTTCAGATTATATATTGTTTGTGGTGGGAGGGTCCTTCTTTTAGATGTTTGACAGATTTGATTTAGATGAAAATGGGTAAAAAGTTTAGCCTTCTTTTACAGACAATATGCCCACACAAATGAAACCTGCTAAAGCCATTGGGAAACAACAATTATATGTTTAACAAATTGAGGACTGACTTTCACCACTATTGATACCTTAGAATTGGCAACTGTTTTTATGTTCTCTGCTTATCTTTATGAGAAATTTGTTAGAAATATCTGATGTACCAGGTAACATGCAGTGATTTGACAGGTCCATCAGTTTTGTCAGTCATCAGTGGCACGATGGAAATATATTCAGTTTGTTAGTTTCTCTTTTGCAGGATAAAGAGTAGGGAAGAAAGCAGTTTGTCAGCTTTTTAACTGCATAACAAAAGGCATAAAGAAAATAATATAAAATAGAAAATGTAGGGTAAGGAACTGAATCTTTGTACTGTGAGCAAACAGGGAAATGGAGCATGTGAGATGTGAGTTACAAAGTCATGAAGTTCCATGATACAGATCTACCTCTTCAGCGTTTGCATGCTTTGGTCCCCCCCGGCACTTACTTATGTTTGCTCTGTACTTGCCTGCCATGGTGAAAGGTGACCCAAATTTCACTCATACTATTTTGTTCGGGCTGGTGAAAAAGTGACCTCAGGCTGACCCAGTTTGCATTTTTTTTGTCCTTTTTTCTGTACCTTTGTGGGAAGAGGTACAAAGGCATATTTATGCAACCTGCCCTGATTTCTCTTAATAACAATGACCAGAGTGTTCTAGAAAGCATATTTATAGCTTGGTTACTGAAAATATCTGATCTCGGCTCATTGCGTACTCTCTGGAATTGTCAGAAGGGTTGAAGTTGATTATGAAGATTTTCTAGAAGTTCAATGTAGAAATATGTTTAAGGGCATAAGTGTGTGAGGTATGAGAGGCATGAAGTGAACATTGACAGTGTCGCGTAGCATTACTATTGTTTTATAAGCCTTGTTTGGCTCTCTTGTGCCAGTGCTGTAAATAAGGGTGTCATTTTCTTCGGTATCAAGGACATTGTTTTATTCATTGACAGCAATAGGCAGGCATTTTGATAGGTAGCTGAGTGATCGACCCTAGCTTTCTGTTTACATGCCAGTGCTGAATCAAGTCATTGCTGCTACAACCTCTATATATTTTTCAGCATCATCAATTTTCTGCCTCAGTCGGCCAACACCACAGTTTGGCTCAAGCCATATAAAAACCATCAAGCCCAGGAGCAAGGGTCGTGGAATATTTCACTTCATCAGGAACAAGCTTCTAACTTCACCACATTGGAACCTGGCCAGTAAGTGAGACTTCAATCCTGCTTGTTTATTCGTTTGAGTTGAGGTTTTATGGCATATCAGCATGATTATGGCTACACTGCACTTTCTGGTTGTACAGCTATCTATTGGTCAAATTTTTTTCTCAATTTAACTTCCACAGCGGCCGCTGGTCCTACTCTTGTATAATTTTAAAACTGTTGAGGGATTTTTAAATCTTGTAGCACGAGGCTTCCTGGGTCTAGCTGGCTGTGTGGCCATTGTTATGCTTAATAACTGTTGCATGTGTTGTCCGCAGGCCACTGGGGTGCAAACCTCTACCACCATGATCAGAGTTTGGCAAGGAGATGCATATATATTCTATTGCTGCATTCAAGCGAAGTGAGCATATAGTAGAATAAATTCTATCACTGCATCATGAAGGTTAATGTATACGGTATGCAGTGTGCAGACAGGATCTCCTAGTTTTTGTTGTCGTTCTCTGAAAAGACTTAGTCTTTGCATGGAAACCAGAGTGTCAACTTCGGTGCTGGTTTGTTACTGTGGGTGGCTCACATTGGTTCACACTGGCTCACACTGGTTCACACTGGCTCACACTGGCTCACACTGGCTCACACTGGCTCACACTGGTTCACACTGGTTCACACTGGTTCACACTGGCTCACACTGGCCCACACTGGCCCACACTGGCTTTTGTAGGGCTTGCAATCTTAAGCAAGATATGTTAAATGTAGGGCTTGCAATCTTAAGCAAGATATGTAAATTACAAATCATTTCATTCTCTGTTTCGAACTCATCTATCTGAAAATGGATTCCTGGCTGTAGGCAGTTCACAAAATGCTAAAGGACTCTAATGATCAACATTTGTAAAAATTTGTGACGATGAATGCATCATAAGGAGTTGAGAATTCTCTTGAGTGATCAGGCCCACTGGGGTAATACAGTCAGCTCCACTTAAATTGTATAATCACAACTTCTGCTGAATTGCAATATTTTCCATTTAATAAAATGTATAGTTCTACATGAAAGTCACTGGATAATTGCATCTCCTTTTAATACAACTTGCTATGTTCTCCTGAGGATTTATGATTAAACTGAGTTAAATGTAGTAATGTTAAGTCACATTAGTTGCCATTTGCCTAGATATGAGCCTTATGAACCTTATTAATATTAGTAATCTATTATTATTGTTACAGTTAATAGCAGGTGAAAGTTTAACATTGTTTACTTGGTACTAGACAAATGGAAAAAAAATGACAAGTTTTCTTATTTTATTTTTTTTTCAGATACCAGGTCTTTGTTGGCTACCCAGACTCCTCATCCTCATCATCCAACAACACAACCATCAAAGCCGCTGAGCCTGTGTTAAACCTTGGTGTTGGATCTGTACAGACTGTTGTTTTACAGTCCAGGAATCCTGACAGTTCACCTGGACAGGTGTGTGAGCCGTGGTCACTATTATTATATGGACAGCCTTTGCAGTTAGTGGCAGTGTTTTCTCATATCATGCGAAGGCATGATGAGCCCCTTTAAATTCGAAATCCATCCTAAAGATACATTGAACATCCGCAAGTCTCCTCTTATTTCCTGCGCCCCAAAGTTTGCACTGCTGGTGAAAAATGTAAAAAAACCCATTTCACATCTACATATTTTCAGCTCCTTTAAGTTTAGTGAAGAAAATAATAGCTAACTGACAAACTTGTCATATTCATTTGGTAGTTTTGGTTAAGCTTAAGATCTAAGGCACAAAGTGGTCTGGTTCACCAGGTAGAGTTGTGGGTTCAAGGGACACCTCAGAGAACATATCTTAGCTGTAGAGCTATTTACCTTTGAGGTCATGCATGTCTGTGGCACCTGATCACCAGCCATTCACTCACTGAATACTCAACCGTTTTCCAACCAACCTAACCGCCTTCTTTCAATCAGTGTGCCTCACCAACAGTCATGACCATAACCTGTAAACAGCCGCAGTTAGTAAGAGGAAAAAAAACCCAAAACACTGATAAAATTAATTCTAAGTTTGTAACACTCTACAAATATTTCCACACCACATCTCCACCTCGACTATAATGTTCTCCTTCCATCTTACCAGATCTCAGCCGTCCAATATGTAAGTTTGAAGGAAAATGAAGTGTCCATGGCCTGGATGATACCTCAGTACTTTGTCATCACTGTGGGAGAGATTCTCTTCTCCATCACTGGCTTAGGATTTGCTTACAGTCAGGTAGGGACAGCAATAAATTGTCTTGTTGTTGGTCAGAATGAGGCTTTTGTCACGAGACGAGGAAACAAGATGAAAGAAGGTTTGACCTGCATATCATAGAAAATATTATTGTATGTAAATCAAAATGGCTCTATTAGACTGAGAAGATAACTACAACATTTGTTGGAGATCTTTGACACCTATTGTTTTTTTCCATCTTTAGATCCCATAAACAAACTGTATGATTCTTCAAATTCCACCGTGATCTGGAATTTCTTTCACATGGAGATTAATATACTTCTATTGTCCTATTCTTAAAGGGGAAGAAAAATGATGGTCATCACCTAACGGATAAACAGATACCTCTTCTTCTGAGTTGGTCACAATTTTTTTATTTTTTCAAGCTGGATTTGGCCACCTGCTAAAACATATGCCTAACACATTTTATATTTGAGACTCAAATTGTTCCTGGAACTTGATTGGAATGCCATATCCAGATCACCGGTCTTTTTCACATATTTTACACCTTGAGATCAGCTAGCAGGGCCCAAGAAAGAAAAGGGAGGGTTTATAATTAAGGGGATGAATAGTTCTGTACACAGTGAGTAATTTGGCCTGTCTCGGTGTCAAGAGATTCCAGGAACCTTATAGGAAGATCTGAAGAGGCTACAATCATACAGTATGAATAACAGTCCATAGAATCAATATTGGATGGCTGCTGGAAAGGAGAGCTAAGTATAAGAGAATGCCCCATATGCCCCATTTGCAAGGGAGCTGCTTTCTCTAAAATATTACGGTTTAGAAATAAGAATAAATAAAGTTTTAGATTAAATCCTCCAGTTCTTGTGGTGGTAGTGATGGTGGTGGTTGTTTGTTGTCATCATAGCCAATTCTCATATGAGAGTGCACTTATATTCTTCAGTTGCTCCAGTATGCCATAGAGTGTGTTGTGGACGGAAGGGTTTAGGGTGCAGTAAATCTTTTCTCTAAGCTTTCAAAATTGGGCAAAAGAATAAAAGATATTCAGTCATCCCATAAGGCAGTAGACAGTATTTGTAATGAGGTTCATATAGTGGGTTGATTCTGTTCAGGTGGAAGTGGAAGACGTGTGTATGCTGAGTCCTGAACCGGAATATCAGGCATTGATACCGAACGCATGATCTTCAGATCTTGAGTCCAACACAGCAACCGTTTGGCTGGTTTTTTTAATAAGTTAAAAAACGTAGGAACAGTTAAGTTAGGGTATGATAAGTAGGGAACTGTGTTCAGCGGTGTTTATAATACAGTCGACTCCGCTTAATCGCCCTTCCTCGGGATCAGGGAAAAAGTGGGCGATTAAGCGGAGAAGGTAATTTCAACCATATTTTTGGTAATGGGGTTAAATTTCTTTGATGTCGTGGTTTGATATCGTGCATTGACACCTTCTCGTCGCCAGTCTCAGGATAGACTCGAGTTTGAAGGTGTTGTAGTGCACAAAATGTTTGATCTCTGCGGTCTCTCTCATTGGCCACATCGCAGTAGCCCAGCAGACAATAAGGAGTAGGATGGCACGGCCGGGATAGACCATTTATCCACATGACACGTTCTCTGATCGAACCGAAATTGACCAGACAGTCGCAATCAATGCGTGGGGGGAGGAGACTATACGGCTTTCGGCGCATTAGCATTATCGGACGGGTGAAGGCAGTGATGCGTAGCGTGGGACGAAGGGGGACAAGAGGAGGAGGAGATGGGGAGGAAAGGCTTATCACACCTATTTCGGGGTGGCAGCTGTCACTCAGTCAACCGGTCTGCCGTCCGTCGCGCAGTTAAACCGTCTGTGTTGGTTTGTCAACTGTAACCCTTCAACCGCTGATCTTTGAATTGACCGGCGCTGAAGAGTGGTTGATTATCCGAAGTGAGAGGCAATTATCCAGTGACTTTTATATAGAAAAAATTCGGTTCCCTGGGAAATGAGGCGATTAAACGGAGGGCGATTAAGCGTAGTTGACTGTAATAGCATTTCATGGAGTAAAATAGGACCGGCCAGATTCAAATATGACATGACGCAGCATGGCCAGTCATATGCAAAGACTGGCGATAAGCAGTATGTATTGAAGTGGATGTGTTATTTTCTCCGATCTTTCCAGGCCCCAGTGTCTATGAAGTCGATACTGCAGGCAGCTTGGCTCTCCTGTGTAGCGGTTGGGGACTTGATTGTCATCATTGTTGCAGAGGCCAGATTTTTCCCATCTCAGGTAATTATATCATCACTGTATTAATAAAATGGCCTAACTCAGACATTCACCATTTCTGAACAAGGGTGTATTAGTACTAGTGTCTCATTCTAAATTAACTGATGTGGTGCCTGTCCGGTCATGGCAGCGCTCGCCCAGTCCTGGCGCTTTTTCTGTCGTTTTCATTCTGTGCCAAAACCTTCCTGCTCCAAGTTAAGCTACAGTACCCCTAAGAGTGCCTAAGACTGTTGATGAGAACATCAAAGTCTGAACAGTGAGTTGCTGGACATTTTCCCATAACTGGCAACTAAGCTGACATGCCTGAGTCACATTTTCTTTCTTGGTCAACCTGGCAAGCATCAGATTTCAGTATTTGGCAGCCTTTGAGTTTCAGGTTGTCAAGTTTTCTTAACAGAACCATTGTCCTGCCATTTTTTTTCAATTTAAAGGTGATAAGAGACTAGATAAAATATTGTTTAGTCAAATTCATCATTGGCTTTGATGATGTTGGTAAGTTATCAGTATTTCTAATTTTGTTGGCAACTTTTGTGTACCAAGGCTTTCCCAAGTTAATTCATCTTTCAGACAGAAGGCCTGTATGGCAGATGCACCAAAAACTGGCTCATCCGTTATGTTTTCATGACATGGGTTCATGAAGATAAAATTGGAAGCAATATTGCGACAATGATACACATAGTGTTACTATTAGGGTTCACAGAGGTCTCTGAATTTGGTAAAAGTTTTTGAATTTATATAGCACATACAAAAATTCTGTATCTTGGCTTTCTTTGATACCAGTCTGCAGAATTCTTCATGTTTGCATGCCTGATGGGGCTAAACACAGTGGTGTTTGTTGTGATGGCTTATCGATACAAGAGTCGGCAGCCAAGCATCACCTTAGATCAGACAGTGGACACAACATCTCTGGTTCCTAATGGCAACAAGGACGGTGATATCAGTCTTAATGAAACAACAAGTGGGAAATTGGACTGATTGGAGATCTGTCATAGCAGTTCTCATTACCTTGGATCAGGCAGTGGACGCCACATCTCTGGTTCCTAATGGCAATAAGGACGGTGATATCAGTCTTAGTGAAACAACAAATGGAAAATTGGACTGATTGGAGTTTTATCATGTCAGTTCCAGCAGAATGCCACATCAGTTAATGCAAATTTCTGGGAAAGCTTTTGACGTTCCAATCATAAGTTTTGGGTATTTAAAAAAAGGGTTGATTTATTGTTTTTTTAAATATAAATCAAAGACCGGTTGTTGCAAGGTCAGAGCTTATGGAAATTAGCATTACAAACATGGCAGTCTGCTGGAAGTTCCCATCAACAGTTTCATCTTAACAGATTTTTTACATTGCCATTGTCAGTAAGGGACTGGTAGTAACAGACCTAGTCTGAATGTTCACAGATGCAGCATAAAGTCTGTTGTTTTCCAAGTAGAGAATGACATGAGGTCGGCTAGAATTGAAGAGTGTTTTTTTGTCCAAACACACCGAGGCCACTTATAGGCTTTTGACAAAAGGAGAAAACAAAGGCAATTGCTTTGGATAAAGATGTTTGTATTTACTTAAAACATGTAAAATCCAGATCTCAGTTTACTGTTCTTTCCTTAATTAAATTCATAATATTGTTAATGATCAGATTTTTCGATGGGACCACAGAATATTTTGAATGAATTAATGGAAAAATGCATCTCTAGAAACAGTATTAAAAAGACTAATAAGTTCACCTGAAATGAACTAAGTGCATTTTGAGAAAGTGCCCGTTAGTTTGCATGGACACATCAGACTGCATGTGACCCTTGTGATACTGTGATAGAATATATTTACTGTACGCTTGCTGTGTTTGAATGTGGCAATAGAGCATATATGCATCTCCTTGCAGAACGTTGGGCACGACGGTAAATTTGCACCCAAGTGGCAGCTAGTCGGCCGGCAGACAATTATGTGCGATGGTCATTATCCAAAACAATGGTCATTCAGCCAGTAGGAGGCTGGCCCCAACACTCCTCATGCTATTAGTGTTAATTTGTTACCTGATGCAACAAGATGCCTCTTATTTCCAAGGAATACATAGATGGAGAAAAGTCGGTGTTTCTTTCCTAAACTCACTGAGCTCAGTTTTGTTAAGAAATGAGTGATGTTTTCACAGATGCATGGCTTTATCAATTCATTCGGAACAGAACTTGAGTTTAAAATTTGGATTCTTTCAGAAGTTTCAAGCTATTTAAAAGTAAATGAAAATAAATATGAAGAGCAATTGCCTTCATATTAGTTTCCCATTTATTTTAAGAACATTCATGATTCAGATACTGAGTTTAAGAAAACAGTCTTCGATGACTGGTATTATTAATGGATATTTCAGGCAGCAGTACTGATAAAATATAACAGACTGAGAAACAGTTCACCACTGAGCCCTTACCGTCTGTTTTGAGGGAGCCAACCATTTAGACATGTAATACAACCCACATTGTGATACATGTATCATCAGGGACTCATCTCTCTGCATGGATTTGTAAAGTGCTTACCTTTCCTGGACTTTAAGGAAAAACGTCTTAACGTTTGTTTAGTGTCTTCCTCTTGTGATTTGTTTTAGTAATTGATATTTAACTCTTATAAAGCTGTGCTGAAGGCATGATTGGAGTGCCTGGTTGTGTTAGCTGATTATGTCTTGCTTGTTGAGCCCAGGACTACCTGACCACTGTGATCCACAGCCGAGCTTGACCAGCTTTAAATCTGCTTAGTTGGGCAGGAAGTGATGACGAAAGCCATCAACCCCTTTACCCACAGATAATAACTAGTGCCACTAAATTCAGGCCTAGTGCTACATGAATTGAGGTATGCTGACATATAGAGTGAGATCTCCTTCTTTATGCAATGATGAAGTAAAATGTTGGGTTATGTAGTGGTGGACTTGGTGGAATCAGTTTCTGAGCAAAAAAAGAAAAAAAAGTTTGCAGGCTTAGTGAGGTGAGATAGCAAATCCAGTAAATTCATAACCTCATTGTTCAGAAGTTAAACATGCGCAAATAAGAAGTCTATTTGCTATTACTAACTTCTTACTGCCGCCAGTTCATTCCTAAGTTTGATTGGCCATTCCCACTGAGAAATGATCCAGATGGGCATCTAAGTCTCATAAATTGTGTTTGAATGGAGAATAAAAATAAATGTTTGTGGTATTCCTTGTTGGGACTTGTGGCTATGCAGCAGAGTGAGGGCTAGCTTCTTAATATGCTTTCTGTCTTTGTAACAACTGATACAAGATGGTGCTGCTGTAAATTTATCTAGACTGGTCATAGGAGCAACAAGTGCATTAGGACAGGCAACAGCTGGGCTCACCTGGCTTCTGGCAAGGAGAAAATTAAAGACCTCAAAAGTACAACCCACTGGACGGTTAACATACATTGATCTGTGGATGTGTAACTGTTAAGGGTCGTGATATTACAGTAGCTGTGATAAAATCATATGTGAATCTCTGAATTTTAAAACAGCTCAGAATTACTGCATTTATGAGGATGAATCAGAAAGTTTGTGGCCTCGTCTTATGTTAGCAGAGTGAATACATCATGGTAGTCTTTTGCAGGTGTCTCTCATGAGACTATATCAAATATGCATTATCATACTAATATTCTTTGGAAAATGACAGAATTCTAAATTAGGGTGCATGTTTTTAGAAAAGTGAGTGCATTCACGGTTTTTTAAAGAAATTCTTCCATGCAGATGTTTTTTTCAGTTCTGAAAGAGATAAAAAAGTCAGGCGAAGGTATAAAAGTTGAAACCGGCTCATAAAGTTGGCAGGTGCAGTGAACACTGAACAGATCTGGTTAGCACCACAGTACAACATTCCTTCTGCTCAATTTTTTGACAATGTGCACCCCTACCTTAGTTAGAATCATATCTTTAGCAATGGACACATTAATGCATTGTCATGAGGGATATTGTAAAAAACTCTGATGTAATCACTTTACCAACTTCCACATGTCATCTGGATGAGGACACAAACTTTTTGATCCCCTCTAGTATCTCAATCTTTTACTTCCATAAACTTACACAGTAGAACCACATGCCCTCATATATGAACATGTACTCATTTCAAAGTTTGATCCCTTGCTGTACTTCTTTGTTCCTTGTGTCTTGCATTCTATCAAAGGGAGGCTAATGTCACAAGACATACATCAGGCTTTAAAGGAGATTAGCCTGTTTCATTATTGAGATTTTGTTGCAGAAATTAAGCATAAAATCATTCGTGTACACTAGTATATTGGTTTTTGTTAGATAATGATCAATGAACGTAGATAAATTTGATCTCGTTAGATGCAGATGATTTTCTCAGAAGTTTTTGCATTGCAAGAGAGTGACACTTTACCTTTCTGCATCATAAGTCAGAATAATGCTGGGTCAGTACTTTTTTCATCTAATTTTCTGCACAGTAGACTTCCAGGTCATACCAAAAAACTTGATAAATATAGTCACATAATGAAGAAAGCCTCATTTTGACAGCCTGTGAGACATAAATACAGCAGAATACTGTACCTCATCTATGTACATCCACTATCACAAAATTCTGATTTCTTGCTCTAGTCTCTTGTTCCATATTTCTGTATTAAATTTCCCCCCAGGAACTAGAGGGCCTTGCAACCTCTAAGTTCTTAGCTTTTCCTGAAATTTGACTTCATGTAGTTCTACTGTAAATTTGATTTATTTGGAGTGAAAATCAAATAAAAGTCTCTTGCTTGTGCAGTGTGTAAAGTCCTGCTGTGTATGTGACCATATACAATTATTTTTTTGAATAAAATGCCATCTGAAATAATCATTTTGTACATAGCAAAAGCCCATTTATGGGTAGCATTATTGAAGTTTTATCATCTAAAAATGACCACTTCTGCCTTCAAGTGTATTTCTAATTATTAAACTGTACTTTAGATTTACACTGCTTTGCGTCTATTTTGCCATAACACTTTGCTTACCAACTTCAACGGATGTCAAATTTTAATACACGTTCCACAATCATTTTCGATTACTGTATTGTCGAATTTGAAGTGTGCATTCTAAATTGGGCCATTAGTGAAAGCTTAACACTAAACAAGTTTCAAACAGGTTGCTTCTGTGTTGAGATTGTTTATTGGCACAGTAGTGATTTCTGCATCTTCAAAAGTTTTTTATTCTTTTGTCCATTGATTTGCAAATGACAGCCCCAATAACTGAAATCATAAATTTAGTGAGTCTGAAGTGAAAAAGCTATGAATTATTGACAGTGACATCCATAAGATCTGGTAGACAAAGTGTTTAATATCCATGGCATAAATGTGTTCAGTTTCTACCTTAGCTTATTTTTGCCACTTATATTGTTGGCTCTTTACCACTTAAGTATTGGGGATTGGCAGTATCCATTTCAACCTACAATGTAATGTCACTTATACTCTTAATACTTTTTTCTTTCGCTTCCCCTTATTTGAAGCTCAAGTTTGTTGTAGTTTATGAGATGCATATTGAATTATTTTGTATGTATGTTTAACTTCTGCCGTATCTCGCTACAACTTATGCATGACGTATGTTCTAGTGTCTACGAGACCCAGTATCTTAAATGTACTTGAAGTGTGCAGTGTTTATCAGACACATGATGTATGACTAAGGATAGATGGTCATAAAATCCTCTTTAAAAGTGTAGTGTCTGTCAGATCCCTGAATGTGTGATGTGTGGTATTATGACCATAAAATCCTATTTAACATCATGCATAGGGTGTCTGTCAGACCTGAGAACATACAGATAGAAATAGCAGAAATGTGCATACACTTAATTATGAGCACATGCATGCACATTTAAACATTTGAAACTGTGGAAACATGAGCAGCAATACAATCGAGGAATATCTGGAATTTCATGTCAAAGAAAAGTTTTGAGTAATAAGATATATAATTAAATAGTTAGAGGATGTTTTAATTGCATATGGGTCATAAGGCCCACGATGTTCACCAAAGGTTTTTAATGTTTTATGAAGTATGTCGTATCAAAATGTGTTTTTGAGCCAGAGACTAAGCTGAGGTTGCATAAATGACCATTGTTTACTATTTATAATTTGTTCATATTGACCTTATGGACCATTACTTTCCCAATTCCAGGCCTTATAGACATAAAAATAATTGAATGCCTTGAAGGACTTTTCTTCCACTGTCTTATGCCTGAGAAATTCTCAGGCCTGTTATAACATATTTTTATAGCAACAGAAATGGAAGAAACAGCAATATTACTCACTCTTTACATATATATATATTGACAGGGTATTGTTTCTGCAAAAGCAAAAAACATTGATTAAGATTATGAAGGTTGTGTATTCTTTTGATATTTATGCTTTCATTTAAAGGGGCAGGAGTAGCTATGTGCTTAACAGCTAATAAGTCCACATTGTTCGTTTCATAAAATTTAAAATGCATACATTTTTCCTTTCTCACGACAGTTGCTGTGGCAATACCGCAGGAATAGGTGTTTACTGTCTTTTCAATGGAAAAATCAAGATGAAAAAATTCATGATTTTTTAATTTTTGTCCATGCCTGGCCCACTGTGGAATGGCAGGATTTTCATCCTGTGTGTGCCACCAATAACTCATGCTGCATCACATCAAAAAGCAATGTAGGATAGCAAATGATTGGTCTAGACGGTTTAAGCATGCCTCTTTACCAATTGTCTGCGAACTTTTCTCACTTTATCACATCACAAAACACGTGTAAAGGTAGTGTACAGAGAGTGGAAATCCTAATAATCCAGCGGCTCTTTCTCAGAAATGTTTAGGTGGAAGGAAAATGTAAGTGGAGTAAAGGGTTTGAAAAAAAAATCATGTGGGTCTTTTGTTGGCTGTGAAGCAAATATCTATGCCTGTCCCTTTAATGAAATAATCTGTGATCCCTGGCTGTGAAAGGTTTAAGAAATTAAATGATACTTTGATAATCAGATAACATTTGTGCCACACTGTTAACAGAGTGCGATAAAATACGAAGAAAAAAAAATGAGGTTGATTTTTACAGCCTTGTGATAGGGACAGGCTGGTTCATATTGCCTCCTGGATATAATATAGTTGTAAACCTTGAAAGTCCTTTTTGGACTTACAGTAGTATTAATCCCAGGTGTCAGTATATAAACCAGGCAACATGACTTTTGTGAGCTTATGATAGCAGCTGTTTCAGATCACAGCATTCAACTACAGATTCTTTTATATGAAGGACTTCATGACAAAATATATTATTCACTACCTTGAATTTAATATTTGCTGTGTAATGTTCTAATATTTATATAGAACAATACTTGTCCCACAGTATTTCGCAATTACAATTCACTGTTTGTTTTAAAAAAAAAAAAAATGCTTTATTTCTAATCTCTCTTGCCACAACTTCCCACTGGCTTATAATGTTTTATCATGGAGCCCTTTACATGATTCAGTTGATTTAACATTCCTTATGAGCCTAGTAGTAAGATACCAGTGGTCGTATGCATAATCCTTACGTTAGTTAACACACTGCGGTAACCACGGGAGACTCCCAAAACATTAGTAGTGTTCATGGTGGTTAACGCAAAACATTAACTAACGTATGGATTATGCATACGGCCACAGTTTCGGTTGGTGAAAGTGCTTACAACAATTGACAGGCAGCATCATTTTTTTCGGTCTGTTTCATTTTTGTTTGATTGTCTTTCAGAAATTTGGTTGCTTCTTTATGCATTTATTCATGGATGGGCTAGGTAATTTCTTTGTTATTATTATTATTGTTTTTTGAGACACACTGTGTCATATTCTACTCATCGCAAAACCAATAGATGATCAGCAGATATGATCTGATTTGTTCAGGTAAATTATGTAAAGAGTTTATGCATCAGCAGTCTGTAATATACACTCAAATATGCTGATTACAAAATTCATACAAGCCACTAAATTGTGTCAAAATGAGCATATTTCCCATTATACATGATCAAAGAAAACAGCAAGGGATGTATGGTTTGCCAGCCTCTGAGCATAGCAACCAAGATCTCATATCATGGAGAATTCATCATGACGCTTGTTCTGATACATTGCAATCACTCAACAAGTTATTTCTGTTTCCTGTTGGCAGTTCAGGGTAGTGCTTATTTGTGTGGATGAAAGACTGTGGCATAATCCAAAGAAAGGGGTGGTGTATAACTCAGAAATGCTTTGCAATGTGGATGATTTTCAGATGAATGCAAGTTACATTTTTCAGCTGGCATCGTGGAGGCAGGCAAAATATTTTGCTTTGGCATTGGTGTCACTTGAAGGGTTTCAAGAAATGAATGGTAACTGCTCTTTATGGGTACCACTGTTCATTTCAGTCATAGACTGGATGTGAGCAATATAATATGTCAGTTCTTCCCAGTAGAGTCTTCCTACTTAATTGTACCTTTGACAAGATAGCTAAACTTTGTCCAGCATAATGTCACCGTCATAGGCAGATCTCAGAGGTAGGGGCCATTTTTGTGCATGCTACAACCCAGTGCATCCGTAAATGCCACAGTTTTATCCTCTACTGATAAACTCACTCAAATGAGATGGATTAGCTGTCAATGACTGTGGTGGCAGTATCGTCTCCCATCTCATAAAGGAGCATATGTGATATATGCTTGTTTCTCAGGAGTGTTTCAAAGTTTCAGTGAGAGTAAGAATTTATAATATTAATATTATGCCCAATCAGTAAATGTTAAATATCCCTGAAACTGTTAAGAGTTATTGATAAACCAGCTTGTGAGAACAAACATCTCCATTTGGGCTTTTGGAAAGATGTTTCAGCTCAAAACACACAAAATGTGTTGTTTTATCATGGAGCCCTTTACATGATTCAGTTGAATTAACATTCCTTATGAGCCTAGTAGTAAGATACCAGTTTCAGTTGGTGAAAGTGCTTACAGCAAGGCAGGCAGCATCATTTTTCTCAGTCTGTTCCATTATTATATTTGATTGTCTTTCAGAAATTTGGTTGCTTCTCTATGCATTTATTCATGGATGGGCTAGGTAAAGTGCCATTTATGGATGCAGTGGGTTGTAGCATGCACAAAATCATAATCTTCCTACTTAACTGTACCTTTGACACCATGATTGCTTCATGAGATCGGCGAGAGTATGTGGGTCTTCTCACAGAAAATATTTTTATCCTTAATCAGATATCTCTATGTTTCTGAACATTTTGAAATATAAGATTGTCTGACTGATTTGGTTTAAAGGTCATTTTTGTAATAAGTGTTCCAGTGAATTTGATTTTAATTGACTGCTAGCCTGACATACTTTCAAAGTTATATCTAGCATTAGGGATATAAGGAAAATAGTATGCTTAGTAATATGATTTTTGGGTGAACATTGAAATTCATAGTAAGCCTGATCAAGTGTACTGATGTCATTAAGTCATCAAGGGCTTTAAAAAAAAAAAAAATGGTGAGTCAATTGTCAGCTGTTGGTAGCCGAAATGCAAAGAAAAAAAAAAAAACATCAATGCGAAAATAAGTGCTGGTAGGGGCAAAATTTGGCTTTACTTGGGCAAGATCAGGATGTTGGAAATGCTCTGTAAACTTTTGAAGTTTTCCTGTGATAAATTCAGGAGGTTGACAAGTGTTTGAGGAATTTGTCCTCTTCAGACTTCTTAGATGAACTAATAACAGTATTATTTCCGAGCAGCAATATGTGGATTATATTATATTCAAGTTCAGCACAGATGATATGTGTAATAGTGGATACTTTATTTTTCATTATTACAGTCCAATTTCTCTAGAGATGGGTTGAGGGTGTAGGATTGTCTGAAGATGTTCCGACAGTCTTTTATTTTCATTTCGTTGCATGGTTAATGAGACTTTCTATCTACAGCTGTCATGCTTTAATCAGCCCACATGGGGTATACCACTGTAAGATTTGACTTGATGATAGTGTGCTCAAATATTAATACAAAAATCCTTTATGTGAAGTTAGAACTATTCTGAGATAGAACGTAGGGCTATTCTAGAATTCTGCTAGTCTATTAATAGTTTGGGATTTGCAAAGTGTCTTGGAATAGTGGTGGTTTCATATAAAGGGTTTTTATAATAAGTGAATACAAGTGTAATTATTCTTCTGCATTGTTTGTTCCTTCCAGCTGATGACAGTACATTTACATTCACTGTGTCTATGCCCTTACATTTTGTGCCTAATCTGCTTTTGAACTTTACATAATCTAATTTCTATGAAACTCTGATAATATGCCCAACCTTTCTGAGCAAGCTACTGAGCATGTGCTGCCACAAGTTTTGTGTTATGCAGAGTACTTTTAACCCTTTGCCTAGTATTATCTACATGTACATGTACATCATTACCTTGTGAAGCAGCATGGCTGAATGGTTGTGACGCTCGATTCAAGATCTAAAGGTCGTGGGTTCAATTCCCAACCATGGTCATGTTAGAGGTGCCGTGGGCAAAGCATTTCATTGCTTTTCCTCAGTCCACCTGTCTTTATAATGGGTACCTGGCTATAGGTAGTGAAAGATCTTGTCAGAATGCTAATGATCAGCGCCTATAAATGGCAGCGGCACTATATATATGATTTCCAGGGGGTTGAGAAAGCCCTAGAGTGATCAGGCCTGCTGGAGTAATAATATACTGCTACCCTTACAGCAGTATCCTGGGACTCTCCCATCTCACCAAGAACTGGGTTTAGTGTTAGGGTGAGAGAGTTTTAGGCTATTGCCATCAATACTTCAAACACATGATGTGGCAACGGGGTTGATATGGAACAAAACAGACGGGACCTGTGAATGTCATTGTTGTTCACCCATGTATCACTTGGTAATATGGTCTGGGTTACAGTTAACTCGTTAAACTTAACACTTGTTGATTTGTACTAAGGAGGGGAATGTATCAAGTGATGGAACAGTGTTCATAGTTGTGGTGTAATATTTCTTACTCCACATCCTATCCATAGCTCTCAACGCGTTTTGTCATCTCATACGATTGTCAGGCATATTTCTTAACGCATTCACCTTTGTCAGCCTTAAAGTATTTTATTTTCTATGCCACAATCTTCCACACAGATCAAAGTCTGCATTGCTCAGCCACCTTTTGTATTATGAAAAGTTCCTGCATGCATATCTATATTGTCACAGTCATAGGCAGTTTGCTATCTCATTTGAATGAAGTTTTTCAGAAGAGGGGGGAATATGTGTTAGGCAACACAAGAAAATAATGCAAATCTCATGCTTTGGTGCAATGTTTTAACCAGTGATTTTGTGACTGACTGTGACATTTGATGGATGCACTGGTATGTAGCAAGCACAAAAATAACTGCCTATCTCTGAGATCGACAATTTGCTTGTAACTGTGACAATATGATATACTCCTCCAAAATATATTGAATGCCACCAGGCAATGTTGTGACACCCAGACAGGCCCACAGTGACAGTATTGGTGATGATACTGTCATGGTTATTTGGTTAGAGAAGACATGTCTGTGGTGTGCTTTTGTTATTGAGTGGTCATCACAGGAATACTGGATGCTTTCTAATTAGGTATTTTCAGCTCCATCACGTGACCTAGGAAATCTTGCTCACACGTTGCATTGTTTACATGCTCTGCTTATGTATGACTACTCGTCATTTATCAAAATAGCCCAGCAATCCCTAGATCACGTGGTGTAACTGACGTGGTGTAACTGACCCGTCTGAAAATACCTCATTGTGTTCGGTATATAATTTATGAAACTTGTTGATCTGTATCCTCCAGAACAGTTGCACCAAAAAGACAACTGTAGACTGACTGCATTTTAGCAAGCATTTGATAATGTACCGGTACATAGAGTCAAGCATTGTTGTTCATTGTAGACAGCTCACCAGCTTCAGTCATGTTTTTTGCATCTCAAATAACCATTTCCACCATCATGTCAGTCAAAATTGGTTCTTAGGTGGCAAATTGTTCAGCTGCAAACTTTTTTGTTGAAAGTCCACTTTCATGGGAACTACAAAAAGGAATCTTGCATACAGATCAACCAAGAAATAAACAAAGACCGTTCATCTCACATGCATAAAATGTTTATTAAAGACAACTTATTACAGACTATTCAGCTGAAGAAGAGGGGCGTGATATATTTCAAGACTGGAAAAAAAGGTCGGTGTATGTGTCTTGTACGTAAACCGTGATCTGTAGCGAGTGATGTTGGGAACAAGGATTGTATTTTTAACTAGCTGGCCAAACTGATAAATCTATTTTGCTCATCTACTTACAAAATTTTCAGATCTAATAAATTCAGTTAAAATGATACACAAAACAAATTTTTGCATAAATTAAGAAAAAAATTGTGGTTTAGCACTTGAAAAACCAGCAAGGCACCTAAAAATTGCAACCAACTCCTCAAAGTGAACCAATTAGACATCAAAACTAAAACTGAGTTTTGACAAGTCAAAGTTCTGGACAAATTTTATCTTGTCAACAGTTGTAACTGAGGATATTGTACATGAATCGCTTTACTGTATGTATGTACAATTGGTTAAAAACAAAGTAAGCAAGTTGGTTTTAAAGGACTGCGAGAGAGAGAGAACAAGACTGACAGGTCATCAATGAAATAAAAAACCCATGCACTATATACCAGGAGAGAGCATTACGAAAAGTTGTACACAGTATTATGTATGGGTAATACGTTAACAAAAATATACAATTGAATATTTTAAGGGCATCTATTCTGTCAAGTGGGGTATCCATCTCGTACAAGACTAAATTACTCTCTGCCCTGCTCCTTGAAGAATCGTGAAAACAATTTCAGATCTCCATTTACCAGAAAAATAAACACCCAGGTTAGAGGGGGGTAAAAAAACAACATAACTACCAGAATAAAATTTGAAAATGATCAAAAAGCTAGACTACTATTCAGAAGCTTGACACGTTGCCTATTTGATAGCACAATGCTCCCTTCAGTAATGGGGGGGCTGTCAGAAGTGCCCTCAAAGCACTAAAAGATCCAAGATATACACCTTACCTGTATTGCTGTATATAAATATAAGGCATGGATTATGTCTACAAGTACAGTAAAAATATGTGAGAGAAGACAAAAGTTCGCTTGCTCAACGATTAAATCACTAACATGCAAGAGGTATTTCCTTCCACAGTAATACAGGCTGTCAGCCATGTATCATTGCGATGCAAGTGAGATTTAGACATTTCTTTTTGCCTGAATGTTTACTTTACGGACATGTTGGCTTAAGAATTTTAAGTCCAATTTTATCTTTACGAAGAAATTTTGTGAGATGGCTGAGAAGTCATGAAAAACAGCCAAAACATCTCACGACGTTTTACGTCCATACCTCTTACAGCAATGCATTCTGGCTTTCCACATTCTGTAAAGCAAATACATCTCTACCAATAATATATAAAAAACAAACCAACAGATAGAGAGAACAAGCAACCAACCAACAAGTAAAAATGTCCTCTACACATAGCACCAATATTGTGGAGACGCAGCATTGCTTAAAAGAATGAAAAAAAAATTTTTGTACATAAAAAGTACCCAGAAATCTCAACACGCACACAAAATAATTTACACAACTAAAAAAAAAAAATTCTTTTCGTACTTCCTATTGCAACGGAACAAATTTCTGTCAACATTACAAGATAAAAATGCCCTCCACAATTATCATTATGATGTTTTTTACTTACAAAAAGATAACTTTCAAGAACTAACTTAACAAAACTGTTGGGGAGTTTGCATGCTTGGGATTGCTGGGTTAGGCAAACAAAAAAAATGAACAAAAAAAAATGAAATCACAAATCTCTCCAGCATGCAATTTGAGGCTTTCACACAGCTCACATCTGCTCCACTTTTAAACAATTACAACCTGCTTGGCTAACATACAAACTTATTATGAATGCAGGAGATAAACAAAGAATATATCAACAGCCCCTACCACAGCACTGCTATTTTCATATTAAATATGAAAAGTTGTCTTCACATAAAAGTAAACATCATCTTAATATGTGACAAAGCTGAACCTAAACATTGCTTATCTTTCCCACATAAGTTCTCTTATTGCATACAAACTTTCTGCCATGTAACCATGCACTTTTTACTCACATGACCAAAGTTTGTAGTGTAACAAGAGAGCGATCTATCTCAGCCCCATTAAAAATTTATTATTACAAACTTTGCCTGTGATGACACATCTTTTTATCCCACACGAAGATGACCATAACAACATGAAAAAACAAGAAAAAAACTGGATATGGTGGACAATTTCACCATTGCTTTAAAAAAAAAAAAAACACTTCTAGAAATCCTACCATCATGTAGAAATTTACGACAACAAAAGAACACAAAAACAAAATGGACAGTCAACACAGCAATTACATTCAGCTTTCTCTGCAACGCATCTATTCGCGTCTACACAATTTCATGTCACAGGTTAATTAAACGAATCTATTTACAGCAACTAAGTTCACTTCCAGCAAGCCGAAATGATAAAATGTTTCAACAGGTAGAAAAAAAAAATAGTAAAAGGAGTGGGCATGTCCACCATATGAGAGCTAAAAACACTTTCTTTTTTGTTCTTGTTTAAGTGTTGTTTTGCTCTCAACAGATGCCATGCGACCAGGGTATTAAATAAGTGTTACATGTATGTGTTATAGTTTTGCACAAGACGTTGTACTTTAAGCAATGCACAACTATTACAACCAACTGTATACTTCAATATTATTATAGCAGTAGTAAATGGTACTAGTGATACTTGTATCAGAAAATTATCCCATGTAGTATTTGATAACAGAACACGTTAGCAAATAATGTCAAGTCTCCACTGAAGTCTACTGAGATATGGGCAATGAGAAAGAGTATGTACATGTAATGATTTGTATCAGCCGATGAATTACGGTAATGAAGAAGATCTGGTGTATTCAATGACTTTGTGAGAATTCATTCCAAAGCTATCCAATCCCTTGCGCCCTATGACTTGACTTTGCTCTGGCCAATCATAACCTTTGTTACAAAGTTGACTATGGCTGATGCTGGTTGTTCTGGGTCGAGCTCAGCAAAGATGTGACAGGAGTTCTCATTGACTGCACCTTGCTTGCGAGCCACAAACCCAAATAGCCTGCAAACAGTGAAGAGACGGGATTAATGAATGCATCTTTGATGGAATTCACAAACATTTCTGGAAAAAGGCACCTATTCACTGATAGATTTTGAAAATTTAACTTAACCCTCCTTGGACATCACTTTTACACCCCTTTATGGCACTATTACCAAATATTCTGTACGTCCTAATATGAAACTAAGATAAGTTCAAATCATACTGCATCTTGAAAGTCCTCTCCGTGAGTTCAGACTGCCATGTTAATTTATCAAAATTCGCTCTATTTCAACAATTCAGTGCAAGTCAAAAAGGCAAATAAAAATTTTGTTAACGTTTCAGATTCTGTCAAAATCATGTTTTCAGACCAGGTAGTTGCAATGTTTGCCATACTAAACCACCTCCAGTGTCAATGCATTTCATGCAATTGTATGTAGAAAACTCCGATCTGGCCAAACGTGGAGATCTGCACTTCTTGCATGGAGCCTTCGATTTGTAATCAGGAGAAAACTACACTTACCTAGCATCACCTGCTACACCAGGAGTCTCAGCATCCCGTTTCCATCTGAGGAAGTTCATTGTTACACAATTAATGCATGAAAGATGTGACTATCAAACAAAAAATTAACAACAAATTCACAGATGAACACATTCCAAATATGGAAAGCTCATATGAGGAGGTCACTGGCAAAACCTGTTAAAGCAAGATTTGATGGAAAATGAGTTATTGCTTTTGGCAATCAAACCCTCAGGAATGGAAAATCTTGCAAAATCTGCCAAGTTCTGAAAAATATGATCAAACCTTGCTGGGTCACCAGTCAATCTCAAGTGAGTTAAGTTTTGCACATGACTGTTCATATTATAGTATTATCTAGATCCTGGTGAGAAAAAGACACACGGTCTAGAATAAAATTGTTATTCCGTACTTTTGTAACTGACATTTTTTGGCTGAAAGGCATCAGTGAAAACACTCCAGAACAACTGTCCTGATTTGTTCAAGATCATATTTCCAGGTGTATTTGAGTTAATTTAAAAAAAAATGTGACATCTAACATCAATAAGGGCAACTAGAAATAGAAAAGTTGATGGACCAAGCTGAGATGACTGCTGATCCGATGCAACTTCTTACTCTCCAGCTCACCTTCTGTCTTGTGGATCCATCCCACAGTAAGTAACAGCGCTCACTGGGTAATGCCGTCTGAAGAACAACCTGATGTGATCAAAGGGGGAAAAAAGCAAAGATTAGTAAAGAGCAAACTGGGGAGAAGAGTAGTGGCATGCAAATATATATATCCCCCACCCTTAAGAACTTGATACAATCGTTAACCTGTTTCCCCTGAATGCCACTGCCAATAGACAATTATGAATGTATCTATCGGAAAATGAGTAAAGTTCATAATGACTAAGTTTACTTTGCTGCAGCAGACTCTATACCTAAATCATGACATGATGATATTTTTGTGCACATTCATTACTGAAACCCTGTACCAGTGCTATGAACTACTGTGTAATGTCACACATGTCCTCAACATAGCATTGCCAAAAATCCTTCATTCTGTAGAAACCCACTAGCCAAGCAACAACAGACTGGAAATGTCCACTGACTGGCTCAAAAGTCACTGAAATCAATCAACAAATTTTGACTCTGTGGGTCTGATGGCTGGCTATAAGCTTTACTGTTTGTTTGAAAGCAGTTTAGTGTCCCATGTATTTTGCATTTAGTGTGTTTAATTCCATCCAATGTACTCACTTTCTGTTGTTGTCTGTGAGAGTAATACCCTGATTGGATACTTTGAAGTGAACCTCAGTTGTCCTGCCCTGTGCCAAATTCTCAAAGGTCGTCTTGACTGCCTTGGCCACAGCCTGGGGCCCTGTCAGGGATTCCATGTCCACGGTGTTGATGAAGATCACATTGCATGCTGTGTATAAATACAATGGGCCATGTTCATCACCAAAATATATCAATGCAAACAATGCAATCACCACAAACCACATTTCAAAATGTATTAAATATATATTAGTAAACACGTAAGTCTTTCACCAAGGCAAATATGAAGTTTATATCACTAGAGATATCAAAGCTATGTGGGTGACTATCCATCTAGTATCAAATTTTGATGGTGTAGAAATTTAGAGTAAAGTCATATCTGGACACAAAACTACTTATTTCATGGATGAATACTTAGTAACTTAACAGATTCTGAGTTTTTTTGTGAGGCAGGTTAGATGACTTTCAGAGTGAAAAAATTTTTCAATCATGAATTTCTGAGAAGTTTTTCAGTGCCTGGGACTGACCCTCTTGTCACTTTAAACGATTTATTCTTAACCCCGTGTTGTGCTAGGTCAAAATGTTACCTAATGAGAGTGCATATTCTAAGCTTTCTTAACATACTAATAACATGATGTAGTCTTAACAAAAAAGCAACTTAACCCTCATTTTGACTGGCAGTAACACATATATCTACTTAATGTCCACTAGAATGCCTATTTAGACAAACAAGACATTAGGACACATAATTTCCATGTTATGTAGACACTTGACCAACTTCTCAGCTATCATTGATAATTCTAGTGAAAAGTGTAAGTGCGCCCAACAATAATCCTATTATAATCTCTCTAACACAGTTCTGGAATTTTGCCGCTGGCAATGTTTTACTCACCTGCTCCTTGGGCTAGGAGGGTGGCAGCAGAATTCAGCTCTGCGGCGCTCATAGGGGACTCAGGGGTAATAAAGCCATCCACAACATCTGCGGAGGATTAGGACAGATATTTAACAATTAGATTTAGGCACTAGGCTCACTGTTAATGAAATAAAATCTGGTCATTACTTTAATGGTCTAAGTTATGTTCTGGTAAAGAGAAAAGACTTGCACAAAAGAAGTGCAAAAAATAATAAAAGGACAAACTTTGATGCCCATAATTTTGGGGATCAGACTACAAAGACCTTTTGAGGGGTCAATATCTAGGCTGAACTCATTTCAGTGGCTGTCAGTCATAGCACCATTTCACAGGACAGTCTATCATTCATTTAACATTTTTCATATCACGACATTCAATTCACAAGTCAAAGAAAACAACAATAAGCAAAGTGACCCCATCATCTAATGAAATATGTGAAACGTTGGCTATAACAGGCACAATCCTGATTCCACCAACCAAATTTAACAGCATTATATATATAACTACCCAGTTCTGTCATCCATCTTAGATTCTACTTCACAGAACTCAATTTGTCATGCTCACTTGTATCATGGCTTTACCACGAAAGTTCGAAATGGGTGGATATCAAGGAGAAGGCAGAAGCTGCAATTTGCAGGAAGAACAAGAAGGATCCACAATCTGGTAACAACAAAGACAATTAGTAGAAAGACTCTTTGCTGGTTCTGAACCAAGGAATAGAACATATTTGGAACTGGACAGCAACAATGTGGTTTCCAGAAACGAGTAACACAAAACCAGGCTATATCAGATGTTTGATGTAACTCACCAGCTTCTGGCAGTGCTAATTTGCAAGGTAAGGCTAGGGGTGTGATGGAGTGCTGGTAAACCAGGGCCGCTAAGCTGCCTGGGAACAGAGAAATACAGACACGTATGCAAGCAAGTATTGCAGACATAATGATGATGATATATAGTCTCATCAAGTATAAGCATAATGCTCTTGACAGATCATTCAATTCTTTGCGGACAAATGTACAAGGCTTCCTCAGCTGTGTTGTTGATGTGTACAGAGTGTTGTTGATAGTTGGGGATAGTGTTTATTGATAAGTAGAGTGTGTTGTGTGTTGTTGACAGTTGGAGTTTGTGTTTGTTGCTGTGCATGGTGTATATGTTCTGGGAGGAGCTGGCATTGCAGGTCTATCAGACAAAGGCAGTGGAGCAACAGGTGTTCTACTGACTCCATGTGGTGAATACAATGCTGACCATTTGATTCATTCACAGGGTTAATAATGTTGCATGGCCTGTCCTCAACTGAAATTATAAGGCTTTGTATTAAGGATATAAAACATTCTCTCAACTACCAGTGTCACATCAGGATATGTCTAGGATATCAGAATTCCTAAAAATTCTGAATTTCCATTTATGACATGCTTAAAATCTCAAGTCCAGGCAAATTCCTGAGATGACCAAAGTGCTGTATTCATGTGTGCGCATAGGCTGGAATTTGCATAAAAAGAGTTCAGGATTCCAGTATGATCCTAGCTAGCATGTACAAAGATTTTTTAATACAATTTCTAATTCTGTCTTTTAGTTCTCCCTATTGTTATCACTGTATAACGGTTTGCAATGAAACAAAATTGGAAAAAAAATTAGGATTAACCCGATCTATAAAGTCATTACAAAATGCTCACATTGAAAAATGTGCAATGTGCCATCACTGACGTTTGAATTCCGTCACTGTCACTTCTAAACAGAAACAAACATGTTTACTCACCAAATACAGGCTCATTACTACATCCTCTCAACCTCACACCTTTGGGTGTGGGTTCTATTAGAAAATGTCTAACTAAATCTGCTTGGGGATCCCCTGAAACAAACCAGGAAAAAAACAAAATCAATCAACATTTTAGGACAGGAGAATCGATCATATCATATAACTGAATGTACAACCATATACCAGAACACACTTAAATTACAAACTTCACTGAATGCCCCCAAAGTTGTTTTGTAGTGAGCATTTGTATTCTCAACCAACTGTTATTTTAAGAACTGGAAAGTATTTTGGAAAAGTGCTGGTTCTATTTAGAGCATTTCCGCAATAACCATATTCCTGTGTCTTTTACCTGTAATACCAATAACCAAGATGTAGCATACAATTAAATATTATATCTAACAACAAAATTTGTCTATCAGCATTTCTGGATTACTCTTATACTCTTGAAGAAGATTGATATTTTCATCAATAAAATCTCTTTCTTTCTGATCTGGTTAAATAAACCCCATTATACTTTTATTTCCACTTCAAGTAACCATATGAGTAAATGAAAAGGTAACTGCTGGCAGCTTTTTTCTTTACAAGCTTCATGCCAAATCATTAATACCCACCTGAAGGTTTGGCTTGCACATTTGGAGGGATGGTGGCCACTTTGAGGGCCAGGCCAAAAGCACCTGGGAAGGAGTTGCTGTCCCTGATCACAAAGGTGCCGGGTTGTTTGTCCTTCAACATTTGGATAGCTGAAAATTGGAGAGGAAAAAAACTGGTCATAAGTTGCAGTCCTGTCTGAAATGATCTTCTACCATGTCCATTTGCAGCAGACAACAGTTAAAAAATGAAATTCATTGAACTCAAGACTTATATTTAAATTTAATCTGAGTTTTTAGTTTAAACAGAAAAGCATAAAAAGAGGACAATACATGGGGGTTTCTGTCATTTTAGTGGTCCTTCTTATGCCCTCAAGTTGTTAAAAATACAGGTAATTACTGCATTGAGATACTGAAACCAAATTTAGAGAATATCTAACTACAGACTCTTGACCTTCCCATGACATGAAGTAGAAAAACATATAACTTGTGAGTGTTCAACATGGACAACTTTTTTTGTCTCTTCAGTTTTATCATCATAAGTAGCACTTACCTTCCTCTCTGGTGATATTAGGTTTGTACCAGTACTTGGATGTATCTTTTACAAACTTGGGCGTGGTGTGCACCATATCTGAATCTGCAACACGAAAAAAGCAGACTCATAATTAAAATTACCAAGAATTTCAAATCCCTTCTGAACTTGCAAAACTGAACCACTGTGGAGCACACTTAATACTGACACTAATGACACACAAGGATACTGAATATAGCATTTGGTCATGAGTTTTCTTCTTTAATGGTATGTTTATGGTTAATACATATTTCTGTTACAAAATACACTTTTAGTTGGTCCCAAGTTGTAAGCATGATCTGTGCACCACTGTAAACTGTCTGCTTGGCAAGTGTGAGCAATCGGAAAGTGTGTTTGGGTCACAGGTGAACACTAGGTTCACACGTGGAAGTTAGGGAACAATTCAGGCAGTAGGTATTTAAGAATTAAATTGCTGTGAAGTTAGCGTCCCTGTAGTGTAGTTGGTAACACGCTCGGACTTGCAAGCTGAGAGACCCTGGTTCGATCCCCGGCAGGAACAAAAATTTTCTAGTGTAGGTTTTTTCGGCCCTTCTTCTCAAAATTGATCATTCACAGTAATTTGGTAAAATCCCTGGTGACACACTTCCTTAAAATAATATGTAACATCTGATAAAATTATCAGACTTAGCTCACCTTCCTCCCCCTTAAATATAAGAGAAAGAATACCATACTACTGTACTGCCTTTCCACCCGGTTACACAAGCTAATGTTGTAGCTCATGAATTCCACTACCTACAGTATTTACTTGCGCTTAACTTGCAGCCAAATGGAAACCCTATTTAAAACCATACTATTATAATCATCCAGATTCCTTTTAGGCTTTGGTAACTCACTGAAAACACAAATTATACAGTAATTAGAAAATCAGCACTATTTGTATCTTAAATGATGAAATTGTTTGCGTGAGAACAATCATAATGTGAGTATGTAGTTTTTTTTAGTCTCTTAACTTTTATATCTAAAATTCTTGACTATGTAATGTTCCATATTATGCATATTCCTTGTAAATTTACTATTAATAAATATCACTGTCACTGTCAAACTATGCCCTGAATTTTCATTCTGACAATGCATTTTTTACCCATTCACAGATTCAAAGACCATACTTCAGAGGTTATTATTCAGTTCTTCATCTTTCATTTCTTCACTTAAATTCACTGTTGGCACTATTAGCGGGTGTGTAATACTTAGCTCTCATGTTTACAAAGAGAAAGCAAGATGTATCCATAGCTCTCATGAGAAAGCAAGATGTATCCATAGCTCTCATGTTTACAAAGAGAAAGCAAGATGTATCCATACCTCCGAAATACATTTCACTTATTTGCTCACATTTCAGTGTCAGTTATACAATCTTACAGAAATGGGCTGTTCCTGATAAAGCTCATTTTTGTGATTCACACTCAAAAGATGCCTTGATGTTTCAAAAAAATTAAAATAATAAAAATACTCTAATCACAGTTTACAATACGATAACAAACCTAAGAGATAGATAAACATTTCCTCCAACATGATTGACTAGACTTCTGAATGTAACAATTAAATCTGTCAAAATTCAACAGGAACACAACTACAGGATCACAACTTCTTTTGCAGTGGCTTTTCTTCGCCTCCTCCTACCACCCACTGAGAGCTGTAGATCTAGTTATCACTGTCATCATAAACTGCATTACAAATGCACTGTTTGTCATCTTGCCACTTGANTCATGTTTACAAAGAGAAAGCAAGATGTATCCATAGCTCTCATGTTTACAAAGAGAAAGCAAGATGTATCCATAGCTCTCATGTTTACAAAGAGAAAGCAAGATGTATCCATAGCTCTCATGTTTACAAAGAGAAAGCAAGATGTATCCATAGCTCTCATGTTTACAAAGAGAAAGCAAGATGTATCCATAGCTCTCATGTTTACAAAGAGAAAGCAAGATGTATCCATAGCTCTCATGTTTACAAAGAGAAAGCAAGATGTATCCATAGCTCTCATGTTTACAAAGAGAAAGCAAGATGTATCCATAGCTCTCATGTTTACAAAGAGAAAGCAAGATGTATCCATAGCTCTCATGTTTACAAAGAGAAAGCAAGATGTATCCATAGCTCTCATGTTTACAAAGAGAAAGCAAGATGTATCCATAGCTCTCATGTTTACAAAGAGAAAGCAAGATGTATCCATAGCTCTCATGTTTACAAAGAGAAAGCAAGATGTATCCATAGCTCTCATGTTTACAAAGAGAAAGCAAGATGTATCCATAACTCTCATGTTTACAAAGAGAAAGCAAGATATATCCATACCTCCGAAATACATTTCACTTATTTGCTCACATTTCAGTGTCAGTTTTACAATCTTACAGAAATGGGCTGTTCCTGATAAAGCTCATTTTTGTGATTTACACTCAAAGATGCCTTGACGTTTCAAAAAAAAAAAAAAAACTCTAATCACAGTTTACAAAATGATAACAAACCTAAGAGATAGATAAACATTTCCTCCAACATGATTGACTGGACTTCCGAATGTAACAATTAAATCTGTCAAAATTCAACAGGAACACAACTACAGGATCACAACTTGTTATGCAGTGGCTTTTCTTCGCCTCCTCCTACCACCCACTGAAGAGCTGTAGATCTAGTTATCAGTGTCATCATAAACTGCATTACAAATGCACTGTTTGTCATCTTGCCACTTGAGGTGAAGGATCTACTTTAAGGGTTCTCACTACATTCTCAATATTCCTTTTATTTCGTATTTTAGTGGCCATTGAAATCTCTGCCTTCATTTACAGTGCACATAGGAATGATTCATCGATGTGACTCCTTGACAGCATAATCTCTTGAATCAAGTATCATGAGAGATTTTTATTAACGTTTGATTCCATTACACATGTGACCTGATTCTCTTCTTTTAACTGCTACATCCAGTAGTAGCACTGATCTCTCTCAATTATAATGCATATATGTGTGGCGGCATGGGAAAACCCCGACAAAGACGCAACAGCACGAACGGAGTAAAGTGCAAAAAATACTTCAAAAGTAATTTCTTATGAAAAACTAGTTCTGCACATTTTCTTGACATTTAGACTTGACTGTATCATGTCCTGGAATATTTTACAAAAATACGACCTGTAAATGCTTTAATTTGATGATTTTAGAACACCTCTAATTGTGAAAATTGCTAGAATCAAACTTTAAATGCGTTTTTCTCTGTTTACTGTTTCAAAATGTTTGTCCTTATTTTCTTTCATATCTTTGTTCATAATTAAGATAAATCAGAAATTTAAAAACCACTGTATTCAGCCTGAAAAGCGCTTTCACACAATACCAATATCTCCATAACTCAAAAATTTTCATTTGTCATGGTTTTCCCATGCCACCACACATATATATATATATGGTCATCCAGACATCGCAAGTCACAACTTCATCAATCACTTCTTTCGTTTTCTACTTTCCATTCTTGGAGAAATATGATTAGCTGATATTGTTTGTAACTATGGCTGTTATTGGCTATTATCTGTTACTTTCAAAGAGAGATTTGATGATGCAGTCACACTACTAATTACATTTTGATGAAAACAGAGATCAGCTTTGGTGAAATTGACAATCAAGAATACTTTATTAGATTGTTATTACGAGGACCTTCCATAAATTATAAGAGGAGGTTCTCGCTTCTCAAAGTAACTGCAAATCTGGTATGCCCACCCATTACCTTACCCCTTACCAAAAAGTACCTCTCATGACTGCTCTATAAGCATCAGTCCATGGTTTGAGAACCCCTGCTTCAGTGAACGGACTGTGCATGAGCAGGAAGAGGGGCAATCCTTGACATAAATGCCATGAACTGGTAAACCCACAGTCCTGTCTATAATGCACAGTTGCCCCATTATGTAAACAGTTTCAAGTGATCTGTTGTTCACTACCAACCCTCAAGTAATCCTCCCTTACATCTTCGAAGTTGCCAACTCCACAGAAGAATTTGATGCAATAGTGATGCTTATTTCATCACTTCTTAACTGGTCACAGTGTCTTTAAATTTTGCTTATTATAAATCAAATCTGTGGCATTTCAATATCGATTACAAACACCTAGCTATCAATCCGACCAAGGCCCAAGGACCCTAATATTTCTCCTTCTATATTCAAATTTTAATTTTATGAACATGACCAGGGAACAGTGATACTGGCTGTTCCTATTTAATGAGGACCCTTATAAACTCCAGGCTAGGAGCACAGAAGATAAATCTATGCAATTTGGTTTAAATGAACACAGTCTCTACATGTTCCTTCTTTGAAATTAACAAACTGTCATTCCCATTGTCAATTTTTCTATAAAGCCTTGACAAATCACTACTTTAAAATGGGAATGACAAAATGATTTAAGTGAATATCTTTGCAATGGAAAGAACTAAATAATTAAAGTGAATGTCTCTTAAAATGAACAGATCCCCTTGGTCATTTGAAATTTGAACTGAGGAAACTTCACTGCACATCAGCACAAGGTTATTGGAATGCACTATATTGTATTTTTTGTATGATATTGCAATTAAGCGAACAGTGTGATTAAACACACTTAGCAGTATTACACATAGTAAGCCAGCCACTTACCAGCCAGTGAGGAAAGACTTCCTCTTCTAGATAGGCCGAAGTAAACACTGGGTGAACTCTGGCCGGTCATGGAGTGCGGCCCTGGGCTGACCACGGAGCCAGACATAGAGTGGGCTGAGGAGAGCTGCTGTCTCAGGGTGTTGAAATTGCCAGGGGATGGGGGGCTGGAGAGAACAACATTAAGAATATCATTCAAGTTTGTTACTGGTTTGTTATTTTAGTAGTATTTATAGTCCTTAAAGCAGTAGCCCTATTCTGACACTTCTGAACAACCCAAAAATAAAATTAACATTCCTAGGTCATGCAAATCAGTAGAAAAACTTCAGTTTAGTTTTTCTTTATAGTTATACAAATGTTTCATGTGAAGTTTTTGATTCTTCCTTACAAAATTTTTACAGCTGAAACTCTCTTCAGTAATAAATAATACTGTATCTTTTGACAATAAAAAATCTATGTTCTCAGTCCATAAAAGAAGATGCACAAAATAAGACACATGCATAGCAAATTCAGGTTGCTCAATCATAATATGTACGCAATAACACCTTAACCTTTCTTCAACAAAATCATTTTCAAAGGGAGAGCACTAAAGTTGAAAGTCATGTGGGACTTACCTCCCAGCAGAGGGACTTCTAGGGGCAATAAGCATCTTGGGGCTGGTGTCAATGTGCAGAGTACCGTGCCCATGTGTCTGACCATCATGGTGAGTGGTCTGGGTCTGGTACTGCTGGGACTGAAACAAGGAAAAACAAAATTTAACTGGTGACCACAGATTTCTAAAGGAAACAGAGAGAAAAAGTACTGGGAAAAAGAAAATTATTTTTGACATGTGTGTCCACCTTTTAAGTTGGGTCTTCCTGCTAAAATTTTTTTTTTTTTTTGCAGATTAATGATCTTTATAATAATACTCATCTGCCCTCAAAATATGTTTGCAACATTATGAATGCTCTTGATATATATTTTATAGAAATTAAGACTAGAATTTTGTTGCAGCAAAGAGCTATACTCGCACAGAACCACCTCATCTTCTCCAAAGCACATTTAGCCAAGATAACCCTTTCTGTCAGAAAATGATAAGAGCCGTTACCTGATATTGCTGGTACTGAACGGTTTGATGTTGTGGTTGCTGCTGAGGATGCTGAAGTGTGCCTGTAGGGCTGATGATATGACCTCCGCCAACTGAGGAGAGATGGCAACCAGGTAATGAGTGACTTTGACGTTCTTGATACAGGCTTCTGTCTAACTCTCTCACATTTCGATCCTTTTTTAACCTTTTCACACTGCATCCTGCACTGGCTTTCTATTACTTCAATACAATGCAATGTAGGGGATATTTCTCAATGATACACACCACTGACAAATAATTCCAATAAAAGATCAAAAATAAGTTTATGTAATTAATATTCAGGAATTGTTGTTTTTTTTTTCCACAATACTAGCTGCTTGTGGATAAAATAAAACCTTCTGACCCACCTTGAAACAATAGATTATTGAAAGTTTGCTATGTTGTGCAAAAATTTCACATCACAACATTAGTGCAGACCAGCACAAAAGTTAAGACTGGAAGTCTCACTATCACTGTGCGGCACAGTGTGGAGTGATGTGATTAGTGCCACACAAGTGTTGTGGGGTGCAATGTGCAAAGGTTAATCCTAATACATTTGCTTGAAAATCATCAGGACAAGACACTTGCTCTATATTAAGGCGATGCTATGGTCAATCATTCTGACACTCTCAGACACTGAATACAAATTTATCCTCTGACCCAAGTACCACATAGATAATTGTTCTTGCCCATCTGTCAAGATGCTGTTATGGCCTATCTGACCACATACGAAGCCAAGTGGCTATGGTTTGGAGGACAGAACAAAAAAAAGTTTGTCCTTATCTTGTTCTTTCTCAACGACTTTGTCCCTACTCCTATGGCACTTCTTCGTTTCAAAGAATAGAAAATGGAATTTAAAGAACTGTAAATGAAACAGCTCCACGCTCAATACCACATTAGCACAACTAGCAATCACTGTGGCACTGGGTCCATTATATGGCTGTAACAGACTGGTGGAAGTTATAGGTATATATTACATCACTCTAAGTCTTCAATCCAATGTAAAGTTACAAAATTGTTTTCCCCCAAGGTCCTTTTGGACAAAAGGCTATTGCTATCTGTCAATTTTATTTTTATTTTCAATTATATAAAGTACCTCTGGTAGGTAAATGTATATGTTTATTCTGCTTAACACTATGTTAGGGCCAAAGTCAGTGTATAGTCAATAAATGGGCATCTTGAAAGCTGGAGAACTAGGAAGCACCTGAGCGCCTACTACATCCATATGAACATACCACTGATACACACTTGGTAGCCAATGGCTAGTCTAGCACTTTCTCTGAAAGCTGTATCCTGAGCTGCTCTAGCTGGCAAAAACAGTCTTTTCTACTGCTTAACATAAGTCAGATTTCTGCACTAATCAATGTCAGTGCCAAGGAACTGACTTTTTTTTTTTTTTAAATGAAATTCTACAAAAATGAGACAGTGTCTTCTCCTGGCGTTCAATGGGGCATTGCATCCTAGTGACAACGCTCTCGTCTCTCTGACAATTTCTGGAAATCTATAGTCTCAAACAATGAAGGATATACCCTTCTATGTTAAAACAGTGATGGTCTAAACTAACTCTGTGCTTTTTTGTCGATACTTATCCCACATTAAAATGTCTTTACATGGTGATGTCAAACACATCACATCTATGTGGTTATTTTTAATATTTAACTCAAATGCACTGGCTGCAAAGGGCTGGAATTATTCCCACAATTTGCAACCACTTTCAGACTGTTATCTACTCTGTCTAATCCATTATCATGTAACTAGAAATGGTTCATTCATGCGAAAATTAAACCCCAAAAAAACCTGTGGATGTTTTTATTCTGCATTTTGTGTCTAGTATATTACATGGGCAAATTCCAGATATAAATAGCATAAAATAAAAGAGAAACAAAAAATAACAACATGAATATCATTTTCACATAATTTCAGCTGAAAAAGAATAGCAACAACCAAAAGCAGCACGATGCATATTGTCTAGGTAACAAAAATAAAGCCAAATATAAAAAAGGGCCCTTCTGCATAACTAGACGTATAGCTACAAGCTACATATAAAGCATGCTCCTCATGATGCGTGACACAAGGCAAGAAATGGCAACGGATAGCACTTGCATAGAAGGGAAAGGAAGTGGAAACTTATTGGAACCAACACTGCTAAATCTTTAAAGTTTAGACTTTATGAAAAGCAAGGTACTTTTCTGACTCTGTTCTCATTTAAATTATGGGCACAGTGAAAAAGTTGCTGAAAAGGCAATTTAATACATTTTATTTTATTTGTAAGTATGCACTTAAAAACATAATATCAGTTTGCGGAAGTAATTTTGCAATTTGCAAAGGCTAGCTTCATACTTGCAGCAGCTTTACAAAATTTGCAAAAGAAAAACAAAATGGTCAAGCTTATCATTGTATCAATGATCGAAGGAGAGCCTTATTGAGATTCAGACTCTCAATGAAGTCCCATCTAATTGACTTTCTGACTCTCAATCGTCCAGATTTTATCGAGATTAAAACTTTATTGACAGTGTGACTCTCAACAGACACTTCGATAATCGAATGTCTAATACTACAGTCTGCCATACCTTTTAAAGGTTTTCTATTCAAAATTTGTGAATGTTTTGATTGTTTACCGTTCACCAGTCTTCCTTCTCATACCTGTGAGCACCGTGTCTTCGGGTATGGTGGCATAAGTCGGATCAGAAGCCCGATACACAGGTGGGCGTGAGCCAGTGCGGGGTGGCGGGTAGAGAGCGGAGGAACTCCCACCACCCAGCGAGTACTGGAACACAGGCACAGAGCTGTGGCTAAACACACTATTCGGGGTGGGGGTCGGGGTCGGGCTTGGGGTGACTAGGAGTGGAAGAGGAGGGGGGTGGGGAGGAGAGAGAAATAAAAAAAGGAACAACCATAGAGAGAAGGTAAAGCAATACGATGCCCACAATGCAACAAAATTCAAAACTATATAGAGACCCAAAACCAATGCTAAGGTAGTCTGTCTTCGCTTTTTTAAAAAAAAATCTTCATTTCTCTCAAACAGGCAACACGTTCGTTTTCTTGGCATAAGGCGTTAGCTCGTGATGAAAAGAGCTCAGAGGCCTGGCTTAATGATACTAGAAACGCTGACTTCTTTGAAATCATGTTAGTTCTAATAATTACAGCTGACATCAATGAATGGAATCAGAAGTAAATAGCTGACAAAGAAGAATATAGCTAGAAAATCTTATGGTGACTGAAATTTTAAACCATAATTCTCTTTAACTATACACTAATTTACTTTAATTTTGTGGAGCACAGGTGTCTACTGGCAATGTTATGGTGAGAAAGAATGTGCAATTATTCCGGTTTCTGGTACAAGACAGACTACCTCACAGCAAATGTCTTAAGAAATTCAAGAAAACCACAGCTGACATGAGCACACAGTTATAATCTACTAATGCAAAACTGAAAACACCAAGAGAAATTACTGTGAGCCGCAAAATGTCATACTTTTGATTCTCTGCCAGCAAGAAACCTGATCATCAAGTTATTCTTACTGATACTGACAAGTTATGCCTAGATTTACAAAGAAAGCTGCTCGGTTGAGAGACTAGTTTCATTAGTGCTTGTGCGCAATAGCAAACGACTAGCGAAGTTTCACTGACTGGTCAAATATGTTGGGTTTTGTTGTTTTTTTGTGTGTTGTTGTTTTTGTTTTGTAACTTTAATAGCCATCAAACATCAACTAATATTTTTTTTCACGTAACTGGCTTGGAGCTGCTTACATAAATACAGATAAAGAAAGTAATTTCCATGCAAATCTTGTTTCACTGTGTAATACTATCTGACTGTTGATTTTTCTACACATAATCATATTCCTCGGCACCCTGAGAAATAATGGCATATTGAGGCTCACAGTAACAGCATGCAATTGTTTACAAGGTGTAGAGCAGAAAGTGGGATGCAGTTTCATGGAGAAGACGTCAGCGAAAATAAGAGAAGAATTCACAAAATTCGCTTGCGATGTAAAGTGTAGAGTTTGGCAAGGGGA
>JAWQUT010000363.1:399758-410957 GCA_033807755.1 Ellobium chinense | reverse complement strand
CCACTTTTCTCCCAAATATTCAAAGGCGGAAAAATGTCTATGGAATCAAGTGCTCTCTACCCCCCCCCCCCCCCCCCCCCCCCCCNCCCCCTTCAAGGAACCTCTAGGAAAACTCAGCAGATGTATGCTAGTTTTAAGACTGGAGCAACGTTCAGAAAAGTGTTGGCGGGTCCATTCTCAGTTGTTATTTTCCCCTTTCCACGTGACTTTTTAATTCCAGGCACCTTCATTACTTACCAATAAACCATTTCCTGGGAACAATAAATTCACTTGTTCTGGGTGACCTATACCTTTCTTAGAATTAGATATTCTCACTTCCGTTATGTGTCTGACTGAGAGTTTGGCGCTTTACGAATCAACCTGGCAACAACGATTGTAGTAAGTCTACGCTTTCGCCTTGACTACACACCTTATGATACAGAAATCTTCATAGAAACCAAAAAAAGAAAAAAAACGAACAGCGAAAGATTGCTGAGTTGGTAAACACTTTATAAGCACGGCAACTCGCTGATGCAACATCTGCAGCATACATTAAAATGGATGATTTTTTTTTCTCTATTATATATTACATGTTCGATTCTGTTTCGCAATGCAACTGCTCGAAATAAAATTGTTCACAGTGCGTAGGGAAAAAAAAAAAAAACGATAGGGAGAGAAGAGGCCAGATGTTTTTTTGTTTTTTTTTAAACCAGCTGTGAGCCAGCTGGCGACTAAATGCCTGAACCATAAAATGAATTCATTAAAACAACGAATGCAGCGCATGTTGAATTCGTTACGGGTTAAAAAAAAAAGAGCTGCATATGATGTTCTATCACAAAAATAAAAGAGCTGCATATATGTTCTATCACATGCAATAGTCTTCATCTGTGGGCCAGAGCACACCGGTCAATACTGAACTTTGTACTTGATCAGGGCTCGAATAGAACTTTCAAACATTATCAAGGACGTTTTAAGGAATTGTAAAGACTCGAACGAGTAAATATTGTGTACAAAAACCCACTGCAGAGATACGACGAAAACGTACCACCCCCAATTTCTGGCATCAGCCATACCTCAATGTTTGTAACCTTCCTGCAGAAGGTGAAAAGTTCGAAATTAAAGATCTTAAACCAGTTATATACAGAACTGATGATAGAATCGCGTTTTCCTATGGATTCAGCCAAACCTAACTAGACAGTACATCTACTTATATAGCGCTAGTCATATGTCAATATTATTGATATAATATTATATGGTTAACCAAAACCACACCCATCTTGCACTGACACAAACAGAGAGAGAGAGAGAGGGAGAGAGAGCGAGAGGGGGGGAAGAGAGAGAGAGAGAGAGAGAAAGAGAGAGAGAGAGAGAGAAAGAGAGAGAGAGACAGAAAGAGAGAGAGAGGAGTGTGTAAATGAATCAAACATCACCACACATACACACACAAGCCATTAGAGTTTTCGAGTTCCGAAGTTCCTTTCCACTGGTAGTTTCTGTTACTTGCTACTCAGTTACTGATGTAAACACAATAAAACTTATCTCGCTTTCCCAAGCACGGTAGGGCAACACAACTCTCAAATACCCACCCGCTGGTTGCACTGCGCTCATCCAGATCCAATATGGCAGCCATTTATTACTGCAACAGTACCGTAGACAGTATATCGTGTCCAAACAACCTACTTATTTCGCTCTCAAACGGAATAGCGAGAGAAACACTCAGATATACCCACCGGCTGACAGCACTGTGTTTATCCCAATCGTCATCCGGTATGGTTTGTCACAAATAATCACAAAAATATTGACTAGGGCGACCAATATCACCGAGAGACATAGGATATACCGTAAGGTCACAAGCGAAAGCTTATTTCGTTTTCCAAGCCACGGCAGCTAACGGTATCACGCTTCTCATAATATATACCGACTCGCTCGATGAACTGTGTTCATAGTAACTCGATATGTCACACATATAGGCCTACACTGCGACCAGTATCACACACGACACAGTCAGTGCGTTTGTTGCTATTGGCAGAGGCGGAGGGTACAATAGCATGGGCGTTGCCAGGTCAAGAGTCAGGACCCAGTCACTCCGATTCAGCACTACGCCCCTAAATGGAGAGAACTTCTATCACTGTCAGTTATACCCTGGGTAAACTGGAGGGGNGGGGGGGGGGGGCAGAGAAAAAAGGGGTAACTGATCCCTGACTCTTCTGGGCTTTAAAACTACAAGGGCGTGACTCTCCCTTCCCTCCCCAGTCCATTATACAAAAAGGTCCATAATTATCTCTGAGTCAATGTAATTTGCTCCCTTTCTGCCCCCTCCCCCAACCTGTTTTCACCCGTCTCCTGAACTATTGAATCTTATACTCGACTCTATCCTCCCCCTCCTACGGCGAAAACAGCCTGCGTCATCATTCAGCGCCATCATGGCCATGCTAAGCCTACACACAAAAGACAGGTCCCTTTTGCCGCGAGCCACCCAGAGGGGACATACCTCTCTATAGGCTTGGTCATGGCCGTTCAAGTCCCAAAGATAATGNGGGGGGGGGGGCAGAGAAATAAGGGGTAACTGATCCCTGACTCTACTGGGCTTTAAAGCTACAAGGGCGTGACTCTCCCTTCCCTCCCCAGTCCATTATACAAAAAGGCCCATAATTATCTCTGAGTCAATGTAATTTGCTCCCTTTCGGCCCCCTCCCCCAACCTCTTTTCACCCGTCTCCTGAACTACAGTACTGAATCAAATACTAGACTCTATCCTCCCCCTCCTACGGCGAAAACAGCCTGCGTCATCATTCAGCGCCATCATGGCCATGCTAAGCCTACACACAAAAGACAGGTCCCTTTTGCCGCGAGCCACCCAGAGGGGACATACCTCTCTATAGGCTTGGTCATGGCCGTTCAAGTCCCAAAGATAATGAAAATCCTAGATACACAATGTGAGGTCCCTTTGGCCGCGATGGCAGACCAAAGCATTGGCACAGTCTGCCATTTTACGGAAAAATAAACGTATAACGCCAACTTGGGTTAAGTTCGCCTTTCGGCAGATTTGTAGAGAGCAGGATGTTCTCTGACTTTCCAACTGGATTAATTCCCTCGTAACTTTAACCGTTTCCGAGATGAGCTAGTGTAATGACCACTGAATTAACTTGACTGACACAACACGTTAAGTTTTCCCCCTTTTTATATGTGTGTTTTGCTCTCGTAAATTCGTAATTTCCACAAATAATGTCTTTTTTTTTCCTCCGGAAAACTGCCTTGCTATCTGATAACAATTACCAGCTCAAGATCGGAAAATGATTAAGCAGGTCAAGGTTCCTTATGCCTTAACGACTTTACATGACTTATCTCACTCTATCGGTGCCACTTCCTGTGAACGACATCTGGTTCGGTTCAGTGAGATCGAAATGGCAATGCAAGCTGTGGCCCTTTGGGAACCAAAATAAAATAGCGTAATGGATACTGCCTGAGGATGGATACAAGAGGACTGGGACTCTAAAACGATGGTTTTGCAGGGTAGGTAGTTACGACCCTGGGTCAGAGGTCGTAAGGTCCTACGGGTCAAAGGTCGTAAGGTTGTATTGACGTTACATTCTAAAGTCCCCTTTTGCCGTAACGAAGAGGGGTGACATACCTTCCCCCTGTGACGCAGTCACGTCTGGTCGAACATCAAGAATAGCCACCCTTATCTCCCTTGGCCTGCTATGTTTACATCTACTTCGATTTCGAAGTTGCGCACCCTTCAGAGAGTATATACCATTAACTGCTGACACCTCTCAGCACAACAGTGCTACTTCTAAAGAAGAATTAAGCTACGATAGCTCTTTTGCGTTCTTCGATTAGCTTATCGCGCCAAAATTGGACGCGGGATAATGTGATCTAACTTTACAATCATAGCCAGATATGATGGCCCGGTTTCATTTTAAGCGAACACGTATGACAGCGCTATCTACCCGTATAGCGGAACTGAAAGCCATAGCCTTCTTTGAATCCTAAAAGAACTTTACGTAAGCGACAAAGAGGCCTAAATATAAAAGGTAATTTTGATACGATAGACTGGTTTGGCTCTACCGAACTGAAGAAAGCGATGCAACTCAAACCGATGTATCGTAAGACAGGTATTTGCACGAAATGGGTTGGTTCCACTTTCGTTCTTCAAGAACATTCTGCAGTGAAATGCGTTAGTGAATGAAAGTTATCTCCTTAAGATTGACTGAAATACGATATCCTCTTTTCACTCTGAGAGGGCTAGGACAGACACAGATCTACCATGTGGCTGAAACTGAGCCATCTTCACAATGCACTTAAGACGTAATGGTTTACTTGAACTGATAAGTGGAACACGTCGGCTTAAGAGGACAAGTTGTACAAACACTAGGGCTTTGCACCGGTAGAGTGTTACACTATAGGCATAGACTCGCGCTATTTGATAAGATTTAAAACTTCACTACTGGACTAGTGAAGCCAGGACACCTGGTTCTATAAATTACTGTCTTCAAAATTTTGTGGAACTCTGTATTAAGTACTCAGATAACAAGTATGAGTTTCATATGTAGAGATTCATTACTTGAGAACTTGCGCATTAACGATAAGATCTCATATCATCGTAAGAATTACACTAGTGCATCCGAGATGGATGCGCCCTCAGTAACGTTCATCAACATCCCGAGTTACTGTAATTCTTACGATGGTAAGAGATCCCATCGTTAATGCCCAAGTTCATAATAATTATTATTCTATCAGTCATTACTAGGTGGATCTCAGTATTCAGCATACCTCAACAACAGACATACCTTTTCCATGCACCGAGGGCATACTTTTTAACTTAAGATTTAAAATTATATACATCATGACCTAACGCGAACTCCAATTCCGTTGGGCTAGTCCATCATGTCCAGTGTATGTTAAGTGTTCACCAGTTCGTGAGTAAATTGTTACTACTGTCTAGACAATAAGGAACACCCGATCAGAACATTATCGTAAGTATGCCAAATACGAAATTACTACATGCCATGTGACACAGTGACGCGCCACTGTTTGTACATTATTTGCATTTCTTTGCACATAGGTGCCACATTCTTTGGAAACTGCCACGTCCGAATCAATTTGGAGAAGAAAATAGGTCGGGTATACTTGCGTGAATGGCTAAGTCTATATTTAAGAAAGGGGAACAAAAAAATCCTAGACCAACGTGGCAAAATAAACGTCTAAAATAAAGATAGAATGAGCACGGGCCATCTTCAGTCTCTCGTTCTATTACTCTGGCAGTGAAGTCACATGAAACGAAACGGGTGGCATCAGCGCTTTGCTGTATTTAGCATAAAGATTAATCAGTGAGCACAGCAATACGGTCAGGGATTTGTTTTTAATGCACCTATATTGTAAAAAACTTTCCAAATTCCAAGACTGAATTTCTATGCTATTCTTGTTACTAATGCGCTCGTCCGGCGGGTCTCTGTGGTCCCATTTCTCAGAGCTTCCAAAATGCAGTGAAAAGAGGCATTACATCTTTCGAACTAAAAAAAACAAAAAAAACTGAGCAACAGGGGCGTAACATTTGATAAGTTGTGTGTAAAATTGTCCGCTATGACGCATTTCCGTGTATTCATGTACCCTCCGATGACGCATGTTATGTGTCAGTAGGCGTAGCATAACAACATGACGTATCAGCAGTTTATAGGGCAGTTTTTATCACTGTTTCATTCAAACTGGAGTCACAAAAGCTACAATTGCATGTGCCAGCAAAGAACCGTTTATCTGCCAAGTCAAACACTCTCTATCCCCAAGTGTTTGGAACAAGCGACCCTGCTCCGTTTTTAAGATCACCTTGTAGAGACTAAACAGTTGCAATAGAGAAGGCTTTTCAAACCAGCCATACTAAAAGTTAACATTCAATTCCAAATTTTTGTACCTTTGGTCAATGCACACACTAAAGGGTTAAGAGTGAAAGAAAGAGTGGGTGGGTGGGTGAGTGGGTGGGTGGGTGAGTGAGTGAGTGAGTGAATGAGTAAAAGGGAAGAGCAAAGAGAGTGAACCTTAAACATTACGAAAACACTGAACATTAGAAAATGTGATACCACCCAAAGTCTAGAGAAAGTGAGAGAAATTACTACAAAGTTGACATTAAAGCCTATACACGCACATCTATGAAAATACGACCCGAATGTCAGCAAAAATCCAGAACATTTTTCGTCTTCTGTTATATAACACCTTGCTAAGCTGCAGAAACTTACCCTGTATCTCCAACGTGAGTAAAGCCATTGCCAAAGCCCAGCACCGGTAACAATCACGTAATTTACGCTAGATCTAACCTCACTTTCAGTCTATACAATCCTGAAAACACTTTCCTCAGAAAAATGAAAAAAAAAAGGATCTATCCACAATCCACTTGTCCTCTTATGGTTTGACAAAAAGTTATCCACAGACCACTTATTGTATGAGCAATCACATTCTCACGATCCAACTGTAATTTCGAAATTCAGACACTAGCCAGCCGCAGTACCCGTGTAACGCATGTACACCATACAGTATACAACAAGCAGGCGATGAAGAGGTGAAAAAAAAATCTCTTTTAACTTAACCACAAAACATGCCTGCTGTCAACGGTATGGTTCGTGTGGGGCTAAAAATGTGGACGTGCTCAATTATTCGAGTAGTCAATCTTTGTATTCGAATAACGTAGCCTGGTTTCTATCGCCTCAGAGTTGAACATACGGTGATACCCAGAATCCAGCCACAAGGCCTGTGTCGGGGCATTGAACTCTGATCAAACGAAAGTGGCATTTCCACACGCTAAGTGAGCCTAATCTACCCTTGGGGATTTCCAGGATTTCGCTTTCCCAGGGATGAAGTTTCTGTCCGCAATCATTTTGCAGTCTGCGCAGCAGACGACTTAAAAAAAAAAAAATGTAATCGGTTACTGTGCATGTCGACATGCGAAGAATCACACCCGCCCGCGGTCCCAGTCTCAACAAGTACTCTATCCCTGGCGCCATTTCACTGGCGATATGCAGAGTGTGTAAAGAGCGGGGGTGTTTAACACTGGGGGGTGCGTGCTTACCCAAGGGAAAACGGGATTTTTTTTCCTTGAGGTGGGGAGGGAGGTTGCGAGGGTTAAGGGGAGGGGGCGTATCCAAGCTTAGGGGTGAAGGTAGAGAGGGGAGAAAGGGAGGGAAAAAGAGGTGAGGGAAGATAGAGAAACAGAAACCAAGTGAATGTTGTGTTGGTTTTTTGGAAAAGATGGAGATGGGGAGGGAACAGGAAAGATGATTTCAGGGGCGAAGAGGAAAGAAGTTGAGGGGAAGGGGGGGGGGAATGGTCCTATCTTTTATTTGGCTTCTGGATGCAAAATGCTAGTTCCGCCACTGGTGAAGTGTGCGGATGGGGACAGGTTCGAAGGGAAGAAAAATGAAGAGAGAAACAACTGATTTGTAGGGGCATCAGTTGCCATTCTGGCCAAGTGCTTTTCCCCTACAGAAACTGTTGTGTTTCTTTTTTCCCACATGATATTGAAGCAAATAATTTAGTAGGGGAAAAAAACCTCCTTCGTTTTTACGGTTATTTTATAAAGAAGAAAGCCAGGCATATTATCCAGTTATCCTGTATTTAACGATTTTCCCCAACAACTCACAAAAAGTAATTTTCCTCTCCGTAGGTTCACTAGGTGGTAAAAGGCCTTCCTTAACGCCATTTTCACCCCACCTTAGGGGAAAATCTCTGCGAGTGGCAACATTGAGGAGCACGTGATAATCAGACTAGATAAAATTGCTGAGATTGAGAGTTGTGAGTTTTTTTGTTGTTTTTTTAAACCGTGAACAGTTCTGTTTCGGAAGAGGTTGAGGTGTGGAGGCAGGGGTGGGAGAGGGACGGAAGGGAGGGGAGGTGGAGACTCTAGAGGAGTCAGTGGGTGACAAAAAATGGAATAAAAGAGAGAAAGAGGAGAGAGTGAGAGAGATAGAAATGACACGCATTCCGACTCGCCTCTTATGAAGCTATGTACTTTAATCTCATGGAGATCTTTCCTTGAGTTTACACAACATAATTAATCCAGGCCCGGGGTTCACTAGGCAAAGTGAAGTGCTTGCGCAGAGAAGCCCAAACAAACTACACGTAATGACACGTATGCTCCTGCGCAGCCCTAGGCTGAAGACGGCAACGCAAACGAGCTATCCGTCGGAGTTAGCTACGAGAGCACTTTGCAGTTGCCTGGATGTAGTGCTAAATGCAAGGGTAACAGCGAACTTGTGTGATCTAAGCTGGATATCAATACAGGCGAAACCACATCACTTGTGCACTTGGGTCTGCGATCCAACTGGGTCCCAATTACATCAAATCTACCCTTAGCTTCTCTCTCAATCTCTCTCCCCNNNNCCCCCTTTTCAAACCGAACACATCCTTTTTCTGCCCTCATTTGTTGTAGTGAACTCTCATCACAGATGACCATTACATTTCTCAGCGGACTTAGGAGAAGGTACTCCCTTTTCCATAGGTTGTAATGCATACCACTCAGTGAGCTGCATATCACCTTACGTGGAGTTTCTAAGCAAAATTGCATACCAACGTGCTGAATGGTGCATTTTTCTCCCCTGTGGGCGATAAGTTAGGACAACTGTCATTTGTGATAGTATCAGTTCTAACTGATACCAGATTCCACCCACGTATCCAAGGTATCTTTCTGCATAATCACATGAGGGCTTTTCTGGAATTTCTGTTGTCACTCAGAAATTACAAGGAACTAAACAACACACTTTGCTATAAATGAACGACAATGAAGAAACACAACCACAAAAAGTATTACACAACCTAACCGCGGATCTGTCAATAATAAAACCGTAAAAAGACTATTACGAAAAGCCTCACGATTTACCTATATCTGAATCAAGTACTCAACCTCCCCCTTCCGCGTATTTTCCCCCCAAACCAACCTTTCCAACATCTAACACACTATATAATGATAATATATGAATCACTGCCGAATTTTTTTTTTTTGGTGCGAACTTTTTTTTATTATCTTCTCACTACATTCGTGTTTCGAGCAGCGTGCTGGACCAAGATAATGAAGCTAAGGTGTTGAAGCCTGGATGCTCGTGAGTAACCTATCTGCGCCTTCTCTCTGCTGCTGTACACGTAACCAGGAAACGCTATCACAGTGAGTGGAGAAGGCGGAACGCTCATGGAGGTTACGACACTGGCATCCCCCTCCAGTTGAAGAGCTACTCAAATACCCAACATTCGCGACTGAAGATTAATCCCTTTCAGTTTCTCTACTTTTCCTCACAGCACTTTCTTCACATCCCTGTCTGTAATCTAACAGAAACAGTTTCACTGATGTAACCTCTTTAATATAAAGATGCTGCGATAATGAAGTTTTCATAACTTCTTATCAACAGGCGTATAATCAACTGTTAGTGAAGCCAGATAAGCGAATCCAAAAATCGAAAGTGAGGATCAATCCTTAGCTCGATCCTCAAATCTCGAGCGGATTACTTGAACCTAAGGAAACGATCGTCTTGGCTCGATCTTTTGAGTCGAGCTGCCCAGCCCTACCTACAACCCTACTCTCCCCCTTCCAATGTATCCGCCCCTGGCGAGTCAACTTATCACCACAAAGCCTCGCCTGCTGTGCCAAAAGCCGTGGAGGGAGTCTGGATGATGGCTCCTGATATTAGACTAAAAACACACCAAAGCGGACATAGACGATGGCATTTCGCCGGTAGTGAACGGTATAGGAAGCAAAAACTGCCTCCATGATCGCAGCCAGAAACACATTTCTCTTGAGACCATCAAACGGCAGAGGCGCGGCACAAAATCTCTCAGTGCTCACGCGACCAACAGAACTGATGACATAACAAATGCACACAACAATATGATACCATTGTCGCTCTGGGCAAATATCTCTACAGGAAATCTCGAAATTGTGGAATGCTCAAAGTGCCGATATTAATAATGAACGGAGGAGTCCTTGTTGCTGATGACCGAGGGTGACCATTATTGGCTCCTCATCATGTTCCCTCTCTTTTTTGGATTAATAATAAGCTAACGAATAATTTGGACAACGTTTTCATCGAGGCAAAGATCACGCTAACTTCCAAGGTTCAAGATGTATATTTAAGAAATGGTCTCATTTTAATGAAATCTTCAGATGGCCCGCAGCAGTGAGAGTCTTAAAAATGGCAGGAAACGAAAACTACAGGGAAATGAAAATCTAAAGACACCAAGACACTTTACACATAAAACCCTTTGGAGGTATTATGCTAATTCAATCTGAATTCAAATCAAGTGTAGTCCTGAAAGCACCTGGAAATTCAAACTGTCTTTTGGGACTATGCAAATGCAAATTCGAAATTCCCCGTAGATGCTGAGAGACGCCAAGTAATGGAGGTGTTCTCTTTAATTTTCTAATATAAGAAACGGCGAATGAACCCAGGTGAGACACAGTCAATCGCTTAAACACGTCAAGTTTTGCAAAATCGAAATGTTTTTAACTGATAACCATTTCCCCTACAGAGGTATACTAAACAGTAGCGCCTACTAATTGCCAAATTTACCATGCTTCCATGGAGTCTTAATGAAGAGGGTTCAAATGCAAATCTTACTGATACATGACGCTAAATACTACAGCTCGACTTCTAGAGATGTCAGACGCAAAACGTTACCCATTAAAAGGAGTGTTTTAAGATTCGCCATCACTTGCCTTATAAGCATTACGCCGTGTCAACCTGATGTCTCTGCATGCACTCTATCCAAACTTAAGACAAAGATAGGAAAAGCTGCAAGAGTGCAGTCAACCTAAGTCTGGTCATGCCCAATGTAGACCATACAGATCTACTAACACCATTGCCGCTACACACCAAACCAAACCATATTACGTATACAGTTTCGTCTGTTGAATACAGCTCGTAAAAAATGCGTTACTCTATTCAGCAGAAAGTTGTCGCAGGCGGTCGGTTGCTTTGCTTGTGTCAATCCGCCTTTAATCAATAGTGGTGAACAGCCTACGCCGTAATCTCAGTTTTCATACTGACAGCGTACGAAACCAGAATAATAATGCAATTCTGGACTTGTCTTGTATTTCTGAACTGCCCCCCCCTCCCCCCCCAAGGTNNCCCCCCCCAATGTTTTATGGTTGCGATTAAGTTACATTATACAGATGAATGATACGACAACATTTGTATGCTTATGCCTAGGCGCAGTGCCAATAATATAGGCTTACGGAGGGGTTTCT
>JAWQUT010000363.1:377146-399752 GCA_033807755.1 Ellobium chinense | reverse complement strand
ACCCCTCCCTTTCTCTTTTCAAACCACTGATACTGATATAACCGAAAAAAACAACAACAACAACATAGCTTTGCATGCCCTACTTCATTTTTCTCTGCTGTCTGGCTTCATCGACATTCAATTGGTCCCCGACCCCCACCCCTTTTCCCAGCATCCCCCACTTTAAAGACCTCCAAGTCTTCCATCAAATTTTCGCCGCTGCTTGCGCCAACAAGTAGGCAAATCTATTTGTCGGTTAATGCAATATTTCGAGCTTATCCAAGCATTTTCGTGTACAAAGGCGAACTACTCCGACTTATTCAGAATTGCAACCGCAAATTATCTACGCAAATCTGAATATATTATCAGGTAAAAATTCCGTCTACCCTTCACTGCCTCTCAATGGCATCCGTTTACATAAAAGCTGACACATTTACAAAACGCCCTGGAACCTCGATATAAAGTACTCATTTAGTAAGTATATCTTGTTACTGAGAATGAATTTCACATGAAAGAATGCATTATTATTCGATCATATCATTATTCAGGTGGAACCCGATAGTAAGTGTGTCTCTATAATAATTTCACTTTTTCCATGCACCAAAGCATACTTTACATCGAGGTTCAACTACATTTGTTTTCTTATATTTTTACACCTGCCTTATGCATTAGATGACCCTCCCCTCAACCCCTCTTTCTTTCAAACCCAGCTTCATTCATTGCAATTCAAAAGAAGCCTGAGAAAAGTTTTGATTAACAACAAGTGCAATTATCACGCGACTTTGGAACAGAAAAAAAAGTTTCGATAATCCAAAAATGTTTCGATTGCATGTAGTTTGCTCTTTCAGCAGATTCTGATTAAGTAGCACGGGGTGAAGCTAACTAAGACACAGAGATTAAACATAAGCAATTTTTTGCTTCAGTGTAAGTTAGGCTTTAAGTGAGTTAGTTTTTTTTTTATTTTTATTTCTTAAGCACAGTTATATCAGAAACGAAAAACTCGAATCCTCGGCTGAGAAATGACAGCACACTTCAGAGGTGATAGTGCATGTCTGATATAAGTACCTGTATTAAAGATTTTCATAACTTGTGAGACAGAACTTAGTTAACAATCAGGTCTAAAGCAAATCTCAAGGGTCTCCACTGCCTTCACATCCCTATGACTAAACCATCATTACCAGAAAAAAAAACCAAAAACTATCTACTGTCAAAATGTGTGCCTCCACTGCACCAGATCCCTATGACTAAACCATCACTATCAGAAAAAAAAACAACTATCTACTGTCAAAATATGGGCGTCCACTGCACCACATCCCTATGACTAAAACCATCATTACCAGATGTCAAAATGTATGAATCCTCTCAGACCCGATGACTGATCTACATCACCTGGGTTCCAGGGTCTCTAAATAAAAGTGTACATACAATATAAAACATCTCAAAGGGTAAAGACAAATAAGCACCGACATGAGAGGCACACACATAGATATTTACACACCATGAATGCAGTGCACACTCATAATGATCACAGTTACAGTGGTTAGAAGATGCAAAACAAAACTGTTACAAACTACACAGGGAGCAACATTAAGAAGAGCAACTGATGTTGTTTGAAAAAACTAGCAAAGAACATATCAATGGACACATCCAAACTGCCTACAGAGCAAAATTAGGAAGAACAACTGATACTGCTCAAAGAAAACAAACCAAAAAAAGTGTTTAAAAGAAAAGCAATGAAAATAATAGTGGTTCATCGAGATGTTGAGTGTGGTACCACAACAGAAAACAATGAAGGAAATCTCTCGCCACACATGAATATAAAAGAAGTGTTTGGCAAAGAAAACATCTAAGAAGATATGAATAAGAGCATGGTGAAGAAGCGCAGCAACAGTAAACAATAAGGAAAGCGCAAGTTAGCTGTGAATCTGGGATACAATTTTCGCAAAGAAACAATACTGCTATACTGCAGGCGATGATTATGGAATATGAAATGCATTTGTTATACCTGGATTATACTGACTGAAGACTGACTTAAGACTGACTTCAAATGAAACTAGCCTGGAGTTGTCCAAAATGGATTACCAGAAAGTCCTATCAGATGTTTTAGCATCTTGGCTCGATCTCCTACAATTTTTTATTCACGCAGCGTATGTGAACGGAACAAGAATGACAACTCAAACCTATACACTGCATGAGCCATCGCTCCAGTTGTGTCCCTTGTCTGCCCTCAGGTGAGTCGTAGACGTATAGCAAGGCAATTGTTACAGTTGATTTAATGTTATATAAGTAATTGCGACTTAAAATGCTAGTTGCAAATGTTGGTTTGCCTTTCATATAAGTAACTACATTTTTTTTGGACTTAATCTGCCTTGAGATTAGTTTATATAATGTCTTCGTTGGTTACATCTATATTACACATATTGCACATTACAGGGAAATGATATGCAATGTTGAAGCTCATTTAACACACTGCCTGCGATTCTTTATTCTTACAGCTAGCTCGGGGTTAGAAAGAGTGACAAAGATACAGGAGGTCAGAATATCACACTTCTTGTTACTGAAGTAAATGTTAATTCCTGGTTAAACACATCTCTGCTATAGATAAAGAGGAGCTGACACATGAAAAATTAGGCACACCAAATTGAAGAGGCACATACAGGGTGNTTTGGGGGGGGGGGGGGGAGGAGGAGGGGGCTTGAATAAAGACTTACTTGTCATGCAACAAATAAACATGCTTCCTCAAGCATTGTTTTGTATAAATCTGAGAGCAACCGCTTTTGAGATAATGGGCGATAACTTTGGGAAGCAAGATTATCTCCCTTTGCACTTGGAGCCTCTCTCCCTTTGCCCATCGAGCAATAAATAAAGCATGAAGCTTATATGAATGTATATGATAAGCAAAGTCACAGCTAGCGGGTCAATTTCCAAAACAGGGATTTCAAATTATAAGCGCTGATTATATTTTACTGTCAAATCTGAAATTTGCCTACAACCACTGGTGAAACTTGTATGTATGGAGAGGGAAGGAGTGGGAAAGAGGAAGGGAACTGCAAGGTTGCTTATTTATCGTCCTGCTCTGAATAGAATTTTTACTGAAAACTCTCTTGTGGACCTACTAGTCTATACCTCAAAGACTATAGTGAGCAACAGTAAGTCAACAACTTCTATTGGCTGACAGCTTAAATGTCTGGGTTCGTGTCACAAAAGTCTGATCACTGTTCCAAAATTAATGTAAGAAACAACTTGAGGGAAGATTTTAAACTCAAAGTGAAAACTGATTATGAAAACAAAGGCAAGCACTACATTAAGAACAAGCAGCATTACAAATATACATTTATTAACAGTACTGAACTACAGTAATGTTAATATATTAAACTAGCTTATACTAAGGATGAAGGCACAGATTCAGTTTTGCTGAGTACAGAGATCATAATTATGTTTATGAGTTGGGCACCAATCTCAACAATGGGAAACACATGACCCTCTTTGTGATTTTACAGAGCACTGGTTTCTTTAATATACACAATGAACAATAGGCAGATGAGCTGACTATCATCAGATTAGCTGCTATTTTCTTTGTTCCAATGGTTCCACAAAGAGTTCCTGACAGTTAGAATGAGAACAGGTAATGGAATAAAAGTTTGAACTGACACCACTAGTAGATGCAATGTTCCTTCAATTGCCAGCATAAATTTTCAAGCAAAACAAAAAATATTCTTTCAGTTAGGGAAGTTTTTTTTTCTTTTTTTTCATAATCCGACCTTCATCCTTGCAGTACGGGCATACCTTGAAATGTAGGATGAAAAGAGGATAAGCCAAATGGACAAAATAATGAGAAAGGGGAAAAGATGGAGAGAGCTGAATGGGCAGCATGTGTTTGACAATCACTTTAGGATCATAGCTCAACAGTTTTGGAATTAACACTTTGAAACCTCACTCCCTGAGGCATCTGTAACCTACATCATGAGCTTCAAAGCAACAAGTTGGAATAAAATCAATCTGTCTACTGATTTTACTGATTTTAGGGCCCAAGTATGCTGTACCTGAATATGGGAGGAGGGTGGGGCCCTGACAAAAGAGCTATCCAGTGTATGCTGTTAAATTCTGGGGTGTGCATTTTATGAATGGATACCCTATATAAACAAGCCCAATTTGGAATGGATGAGAACTGACTGACAGTGAATGCTAATGCTATGATATTGTTGGAAGGAGAAAGGGAGGGTGGAACAACATAATTTCAAGGACAAAGAGAGGTGGACACTTAATTTTACTTCACCCTTACATGCAAAATATCTTTGCTCAAATCTACGTTTGTCTCATCCCACCCTATCTAGCTGGTAATGTGGGAGACTGTGATGCAAACTGGATTTTTGAAATGGTATTTTCAGTAAAGTTTCCAACATATGCCCTTACTGTATCAACTTAAAAAAAAACGGAACTAAAAATACATACATAAGCATTATCCCACTGAGGAGGGGACTGGCTGAGATTAGAGTGCATGCGCCTCTCTGCACGGTGCGACGCCGACATATATGCAGCACTACTCACGCTGTCCTGGTAGGTGTGGAACTGGCGCGACTGCGAGTGCTGTGACATCGACTCCTCGATGATCTGCTGCTGTGGCGGCAGTTGTGCGTACTGCTGCGAGGACTTGGATGCCTTGATGGACTGCGATGCCGCCTCCAGATTCTTTTCCAGCTCATCCAGGCGGGTGGAAGAGTCTGTTTTGTCTTTGTTGATATCTGGGGACCATTAATGGGAAAATGTCAAGGGAGGTCAGTGCTCTCCTTACATGTTTATGTGCAAACCCTAATGACACACTTTCCACATTATGAGCAAATAACAGCTTTGTTTTTTCATTTGAGACATGGTCATTCAACACAAAGGGCTGATAAGACACTCAGGAGAACAAAGCTGTTTCTCTGCTGTGACAAATAATTATGTTTTGCTGTCTGAAAAAAAATAATCATCAATGAGAATGGGTGTGGTCCTTTTATGACTACTTAGCTGTTCTCGATGATTGCAATATATCCATGACAGGATTAGTAAAACATTTTAAAAATGTGTCTACTTGACTTGCAATTTAAACATTGGCCAAATGGAAGAGGAAGCAGCTTAGTCACAGTTTAATGTGCTTTTGAAAGCTGCAAATGGGGACTGGATTAGATGCAGAGCTTCATCTGATATCAAAAACTTGGATTTCGTCTGTCCGTGTTGCTGAGAGCCCCTCAGTTATCTTAGAATAATCCAGAATGAATTAGCAATGAAAGGAAGATGAGAACGTGAAGGAAGGACGACAAATAAAAGCCAAGAAAGATATGGACAATAAGCTGAAGGAGAATGAGAATTCTACCTGGTTGAAGGGTATCTGGCTTACCAGTTCTGTGCACAAAGACCTCTGTGATATAGTGGTGGTTGATGGTGGCTGGAGGTTGCTGAGGAGGTGGGGCCTGCTGTTGCTGGACCTTCTTAACTCTGACCATCTCATCCTCAATGGGTCTCTGTCTCTCCCTCTCCCTCTCTATTGTACGGTAAGTGGTGTATGTTGTGGTGCTGTGGGGGCCCTACAGACACAGGAAGGCAAAGTTAAAGATACTGCACAGCCAGTTGTAGAAAGTGATAATAAAAAGTCAGTTAGGAAAGTTTATATTGTAACACCAAATGAAAATACTTAGGAATACTGTTGAGGAAATCTGGGGCTACTGTATAACCAGTTGAAGAAGACTAGGAATACTGTAAAATTTGTTGAGAAAAACTAGGGATATCGAAAAACCACATAAAGAAACTTTGTGACATTGCAAAACCAGTTGAAGATACTTAAAATTGATGTAAACCCAGGTGGAGAACCTTGCGGATAATGTAAAACCAACTGGGGAAACTTGCAGACACCATGAAATATGTTGAGGAAACTTGAGGATAGCATAGAACAAGTTAAGGAAATTTAGGGATAATGTAAAACCATCTGAAAAAAAACTTTATGTTATAAAATCAGATGAAATATTTAGAACAGCTGTAAAACAAGTTGAGGGAACTTGAGAAAACCATAAAACCAGTTGAGGAAATTTGGAGAAAGCATAAAACTAGCTGAGAAAATTTAGGGATGCCATAAAACCAGTTGAGGAAATTTGAGGATATCATGAAACACTATGACTGTGGCAGGAGAATATTTCAAGAGAAGCTACAACTGGGAAACAACGCAGTATAGATAAGAGAACAATATGACACCATCTAAATACAACAGCCAAAAAAAAAAAAAAGAAAGACAAACTGCTGTGGAAGGCATACAGTATAGTGATGTTGGGAAAACAGAGAAAATAAAATGACAGTTCAGCAAAGAAGACATGACAGCTTTAGAAATACAGTGCAAAAGCAGCTGAAAAAGAACAATAGTGCAAAGCAATAAACTGAACAAAACAGAAAAAGTTGACGTAGGCTTTGCATCCAAAAAGACTTCCAAGTTTCACAGAGCAATGCTGATGTGCATACCCATAAATGCAAGTTTTCTGTTTGGCATTCCGGCAAGATTCTTACAAATGTTTCAAGATAAAAACTGACGAATTTAACACTTTGTGTGTCACAGCCTTGTCAATCCAAAAACTGATGCATAGTCACATTTTTGCAATATGGGTACACTAGCATAATGTAAAAGTAATGTCACTTCTTTTTTTCACTACTACAATGACATGGCAAAAAGTTGCAAGCCGCAGATTTACGATGACCAAACAGGGTAACATTGGTCAGCAAACATTGTAACAAGAAGCTGAAACACCAAACAATTTAAAAGTTTGAATTTCAGGATTTTTTATGATCCTAAAATCAATTCCAAAATATAATGAGTCACTAAGATTCTTGGGGACTTGTATCTTATGACTCTTCTGTGAATGTCGCTACTTACTGATGGTGATATAGCTCGGGGTGAATGTGGTGGTGTGCTGTGCGTGGATCCGTAACTTCTGGGTTGGATGTGCTCAATATCCCTGCTCCTGTCGTACAATGTATCACTCTGCTGTCGCTGCAGCGGACGCTGTTGCTGCTGTTGCCAATTGGAACTGCTGCTGTTGGAGCGGGTGCGCATGTACTCCTTGCTGCTACTGCGGGCCGGTACGGGCACTGGTGCCGACGAGATTGGCTGTGACCTCTGCATGGTTGGGGAGGGTGGCGGCTTGTTGGAGCGCTTGTCCCCATAACTGCGTGCCTCCTGGTAAGATGTACTGTACGAAGTGGTATAGTACTGATCTTGGGGCCAGGGGCCATCAACCGCAGAGGAACTCTGGGATCTCTGTGGGGCTGCGTAAGATGGGGTCACTCTCTCTGGTGACATGGGCCCGTTGTGTAAGGCCTGGCGAGTGTAGGAGTCCATCATTGCCTGAAAATGATGGTGGGGAGTTCGTAAAGACATTGGGAATGAATCCTCACCTCGATGCAATAACAGTGTAGCTAACATATGGTACAAGTGGTTTTGTTTTGTTTTTGTTTTTTTGCGAGAATCTAATTTTTGCAAATTTTGAGAGTTGAGGTTCACTTTAGAAAATAAAGATTCTGATAAAAGATTCCATTTTAAAATGTTCAAAGAGCTTATTGCATTTACTGATAAAAATTTGTTGTAGGCAGTATCCCTCAAAAGAAATGCAAATGCTGTTATTTCTGGTTACACGTTCTCATTATTTAGACATTTTTTATTATAATTAGTATTTTCTCAGTCCAAATGAAGAAATATTGCCAAAAATGGTTTATTAGCAGTTCTGTGATGTCACTTTAGACTGCTCTAGAATTACACCCTTATACCCTCCTGTGAAATCTGTTATGCACAGCTCACAAAAATTAGATCCTTGCCAAAAAAAACCCCAACATTTTGACACCCTAATCAAAAGAAGCAGATAATGCGTTGTTGCATTGAGGTGATGAAATAAAGCTTTGCAATCACAAACTGAGGGCTCCCTGGCCAAATAAGGTAACATCATTTGTCTGGGATTTCAGTGTTTGTCTGCATGGATGTAACTGCTTTTTTCACTGTAGCGGGGTTGGAAGCAAAGTAATGGAAAAAAAAATGAAGTCTGAAAAAGTTTAGCTCTCGATCACAGTGCTTTTAGTTAAATGCAAGGATGGTAGCAGCCAATCGCGAAAGTTTCGGACACCATGGTTAACATTGAGGTCTCTGACTAACACTGATTTGTCAGTCTTTCTATTTCCTCCTTCATTAAAATGTGCTTCTTTAAAATTCAATTTTCAGATTTCCAAAACTTTTCAGCCATCCATGTTATTGAGGAGTTCTCAATGACAATCTGTTCACCTCGAGGAATCCATCAAGTTTTATAAGAGCAACTTCCAGTCCTGAATGAAATCCAGTAGCCATCAGGTATGTCACAAGACCTTAAACAATGATCAATTTACCACATATTCAGCTTTCACTTTCATATTCGCTTTCCAACTCACAGTGACCACACTACACTTTATCATTAAAGCTCTTACAAGAAAACTTATGAATACATCATTAGTAGTGAAGAAACGATATTTCTTAGTTACCGCAGATCTATTCTTGTGTTCTTTCCTGATACCAGAAAAAGAATTATAGGGTCATCATTTCTGATAAACAGAATATCTGATAAACAGAATTATCACTGACATGACCATCCACATTTGAAAATTTGGGTCTCAGAGAATAAAAAAGTACATGACTAACAAAAAGGAAATGGAACAGTCTCATCGCTTCATGACCTCCTCTTACAAGCTGTATTAAACATAACAGGACTGAAAGTCATGCAGAAAATAACAGAACAGCTTCACGATGTGATGGCTTGGATTACATAAAATATAAAAAAAAAAATATATGAATAACATTCATCATTGTTAAAGTTATATTTTCCATTTTAAAGAGTCTGGATGGCAAACATTCAGGATTTGGGTATAAGGGATTGATACAATACCATGCGATTGTCAACTTGAATCAAGGCATGCTGACTTTAAATTGCTTTAACGAAGTATTCATTAATTTGCCTCTTTTTATCTGTTATCTCTGGATTCTGAGTCACAGCTAATGGCAGTTTGTAAATGTATTGCCAAAAATATTATTAACTTTCAGATTTCATAAATAAGACTACATTTAATAATTTAAATCCCCACTAAGGACCAAACTTCTAACTTCCCTCTCACGTCTACCACAATATTGTCTATCAAATTTTGGCTTTAGTTCTGCCCTTTTCAGCTTTCTCTGCCATGACAAAACAGATATAGCAAACTGCATGTCAATGGCTACATATTTACATTATTTCATCATTTAAACATTTTGTCCATCCCCCAGGGTTTGTACTGACATCTCAAAAGAAAACTTACCATCTTCATGGACTTTCCCAAAAAATATAGACACTCAGGTAGGGAAAAAAAAATTCTACTTATTTTTACTGTTACAATAATAAAATTTAGCACTTCTTGATGATAAAAAGGAGTGTTGTTGGTCAGCAAAAGTGTTAGAGTTTAGAACTGAAATTTCAATTTTCATGACGTTTTACGGCCTGTAAACATGTTCTACAAATGTAAGGATTCTTAAGTATAAACTCTGTTTCTCCACCCCACCACAAGCAATCATCAACTCGTATCTCTTACAGCAATCTACCGCAATAATATTGTCAATGTGCTTTGAAAATGTCCTAAATCATCTGCCCCACTTCTGAGAAAATGTGGGGAAACACTTTTATGGCAAAGCAAACAAAAAAATGCCAGCTTATATTTTGGCAACTGAAATTCTGCTGAAAAATTACTAACACATCTTAATTTTTTTCTTTAACATGTCAACATAAGCCTTTATCTCATAAACAACATGGTATCGTTATTTTTTTTTTTACAAAATGCTCTAACTCTGACTTTTGCCATTTTCAAAGCACATTTGATACCTTTAATATTATTGTCACTGACTCTGTGGCAATCAAAATATCACACAATTCAGCATCACGTGCAAAAATAGAGCACACAGAAATATACAGAGAAAGGTTGAGGAAGAGGATGCAATGCTCCTGAGGTTGATGCAGAAAAATAGCTGAGTAAAAGTTTGAAAAAATTCTAGGAGTGAAAGAATCCAAAGTTAAAGATGTGATTACTTTATAGGTCTACGATACCGACACAGGTCACTGATGTCAAGAAGACAGGTGAGTATTTGCTTTGCATAGATCTGTTCAATGTATCTGTAATTACTATGCTGTTATGGAATTATTTCATTTTGCATTGCTTTAATCGAGCCATACACTCCCTCAGAAATGATAATTTCCTTTGGCCTAATACAAAGCAGCTTTGTAAGTTCATCCTTTAGCTCAGTATATTGTCACTGTATATACTTTCAGAATAGCCTACGTTTCTTTTTAAAATTTTGGGAAAGGAGGGGAAACATTTTATGGCAAAGCAAAAACAATGGGCAGGTATCTTTGCAACTGCAATTTTGCTGAAAAAGATTAGTCCTTTTTTTTCTTTTTTAAACATATCAGCACCTCTGAAAGATCATGGTACCCTAAATTTGAATTAGGCCATTGTGGAAGCTCTGTGAAAATACACATTTGTGGTCCATCCTTCATCACGCTAAGGAACTAGTCAGTCTGTGTTGATTTTTTAGTTGTGATGATATTTTGAACAAGCAGTTCCAACTTGGACAAAAGATTAGTAAAAAGTGAAGAAAGGATGTCTGCTTTTTCACTATCAATTTTCTGACTGAGATAAGGAACTTCTGCGTACCAGAATACCACCAGAGCCACCTAGATATGTCTCAAACAAGAAGTTGTTGAATCTGTACCAAATTTACCGAATTCCAAATACAAGTAATTGATTGCAGATTACCACAGACTATGAACAGGACAAGTAGCTCATAAAGAAGCTGCTTATATTCCGAACATATCTCTAAACACTTTTCTGATTATGCACATTCAACAGTAATTCCAAACACTTCAGTAAATGAAAAGTGCTCCTGAGAAACTGTTAGTTGTCAAAAGATAAGGAGCTAGGAAGATGTTTATCAATCCATGAATGACACATGAATATTATGATGTGATTGATAATTTAAATGAAAGAAATTTGAATGTGTAACTGAAACTTCGTTTGCAAAAGATGTTGCCTGCGCTTAATACAGAGGAATGATCGCCGTTATTGTCACTTCCACAGCACAAAAGAAAGATTAGTATTTTTCATTTGCATAACAAAAATTAATGTGTCATATAGAGATTCTAGATAGTTAGGCAAATCAGAACCTACTATCTGCCATCAATGACCTGTAACAATACAGCAGACCTTCACTGTGATGCTTTTAAAGATATGGTAAAAATTGTAAGAAAAGTTAAAAAACTCGTAAGAAAAAAGTTACAAAACGTTACATGCCGCATCGCAGGAGAACCACATACCCTCTCTTCCTCTTCACTCTTCTCACGTCGCGTGTAGTATTTATTTTGGGCAAACTTAAGTTCATTCACCAGCTTCTTCTCCTGTTCTGTGCGACCGGAGGGGTCACGGCCCTCCTTAAAGTTCTTCAACTTCTGCTGCTGCTGGGCTAGCCAGGAGTTGGAGTCGGCGTCCAGGGACGAATAGGCATAGGATGAGGAGGTCGTGTCAACCCGCGGTTCATAGTCGGGGCGGTAGGGGAGGCGAGATGATGGGGGTGACTGAAGTCCCTGACTGACAGGGGATCTGATCACCTCATGCTCAACAACCTCCGCTCTCTAGAAATTTTGACAAAGTACAATAAAGATTCGCTATCAACACAGCAAATGAAAAAGCAGCAGCTGATGACAAAAAATTAGAAAATGCTAAGCAAGATACAGTCGAGCATGAATAACTCTTGTTCAATTTTGCCAAAATTTCAGGAATACGTGAACAACAAGCACACAGAAATAAATATGAAACTGAACGGTGAGTTCAACTGATGTATTCATCATATTTATGCTCAACTGTACTCTGAATAAATCATCATTCCCACTGCAAAATGATGAACTGTCAAAAACATTACAAAGCACAATACAGTATTTTGCAATGGAAATGACAAATGGAAATGGAAGTTCTGCCATCTGACAGAACCTCTTGCAACAAATAGAAACATCAAGAGAAAGAGAGGCAAACTGAGACAGTGGGAACAGATGCAATATGACCACATGAAAAGACTGGGAATGGACAAGAACAATATGGCAACATAGGTGGCACCGGAACAACTGGTAGAGAGTTGAGCATAATCACCCTCACATTTTGCAACATGTCACTGAATAAATAAATGAACACAAATGCCACATATGTTTTCATGCGCTGAAGTGCAATTACTCTATTCTCTTGATAAACAATTCTCATAATTTCTGGAAACAGAATTATAACATGAACAAAAAGCAATAGCAATTATTCCTCCTTTTAGAAGGTTGTGATAAAACACTTGACTGCAGACTAAAAACTCAAACTTCAAGACACAGAATGGATCACTGCATTTTTCTTTAAAAAGTCATTTCATTTAGTCAGGATGTATAAGAATTTGATGAGAGACAAGAAAAGTTGACAGAGACAATGAAAGAGACATGACAAGAGAGAATGGGTGAAAATAATGGAATAATAAATGAAAGATAGGCACACTGATACATAGAAAACTGATCAGCTCAGATCAATTGCAGCTCAGTTTACAAGAAGTCTGATGAAATAAATTACATGTATAACATTGCCAATGGACACAGAAATTCATGAAAGCAACACTGAATGGATTAAAAAAATGAAAAAGCTTGAATTTATTATGAAAGTGCCACATTTTACTGTCAATTTGAAACAAAATATGTCTCTCTTTTATATATTATTAGCGAAGGGACTGGTATTACAAAGGGGCCAACGAAAGAAAACTTTTTTTTTTTTTTAACAATGGACCCAAAAAGGAATAATTCTAAAGGGGATAAAACAAACTTGAAAATGAATATGACGAATTAAAATGCATCTTTTGAAAATGGGCTTTGGTTGCATTACGGGTTCATAAAATGGCAAGCAGTCAAAGGCATGTCGCCTGTCTTATCAAAGTAAGTTTTCCAAGAGAGGGAAAAAACTGTATTAAACAATGCAAGAAAATAATGCCAATCTCAAGTGAAGGTGCTGTTTTTCTGTCAATAACTTTATGACTTTCTTTATCTGTAACAACTGATGAATGTAGAGGGTTGTAGAGACCACAAAACTAGCCCAGCTGGGAAACTGCATATCTCTGAGATAGGCAATTTACCTATGGCTGTGATGATATATTCATGTAAGTTCATTGTCAAAACATGGCTTGTAACTTCTTCAACGGAAACAACAACATATTGAGCTGTATACACAGTGTGAGTGTAAACGTGAGTTTGTCCACAACAACGTACACGAAACTCCAAGCTTACCTGTGTGTTAGAGGATTGCTGTGTGCTCGACATGCCCGCTGTGTAGGAAAATGCATTGCTGGGCACCCCCTTGGGGTGGTAGGAGTGTGGTGGCCGGGTCGGGCTGGTGTCCAGCATTTGGGAGGGGTCAGCTGCGATCGTGTAATGGTCCTTGACCTCTCCCTGACCCGGGACTTTGTAAGACACCTCTGCGCGCTGGATCAGCACCTTGTCAGGGTTCCGGTGCGCATCGGAGCTGGAATAGGATGTAAAAGTGCGTGTGGTGGTGGTGACTGTCTTGGCGCTGCTCATGGTGGGGCTGGTGGCAACGTTACTTCCGGGGGAGATGGGCGCCTGCTGTGACTGGGCGGCCGACTGGAACGTTCTCGGCGAGCGCTGGGTGGGTGACACGTACGCCTGCTCACTCAGTAAATCACTTAACAGCTCGTCGAGCTGAGTCCGCTCTTCCAAAGTCTGAACAGTTTTTCTGCCTATCGTAGAGTTACTCTGGTTTTGATGGACTTGTGACGAGTACGATGGGTTGATGGTGTCGCTGCTGATATTGTTGTTGATGTTGTTGGTGGCCGCGGAGGAGGTGTAGTGAGATGTAAAACTTGTGTTATGTTGTCCCGCGTAGCCTACAAAGATGAAACAATCCAATATAAGTACAAAAAACATTAAAAAAAAAAAAACATGAGATGCACAAAAAGGAATCACATGCTTGCCACTGAAATATTTTTCCAAATGAAACATCAGAAGTTGCATTGAACATCTTGAAATCTTATTAAGTCCGCAATAGCCTTTTATTTCCAGTAACGAAAGAGGAGATAACTCTAACTTCCTGGCTCATTAAATACTTGTTAGTTGCTTCCCTTGGCTCACTACATTATTGAATCAGCACTCCAGAAATAAGTTCTAGTGTTAAGAGATGGGTTAAGTTATTCAGCATTAAAAAAAGATAAAAATCACAGCATTAAAAGAAAAAAAATGTAATGAAGAACACTCAGATGGAATAATTAAATATTGTTACAATAGTAATACCAGTTCTAAGAAACTAATAACCATAACCTTTTACATGCATCCAACTGAAGCAATGAGTGTCTGAATAAAGAAAGCCAAACTAGGAAAGCACTATGACCAAGCCGAGAACATGATGGAAGCTGAGAAAAGAATGTGCATAGCAATGTTTCCTCCAGGTCATATGAGTTGTAGAGGAGAGAATTTTTAGAGAGAATTCAGATTTTTTTTTTTTTTTTTCAAGGAATGCAAATTTTAGAGTACAGAAAAAAGAGGGAAATCTGTAAGTGTGCAATATATTTTTAGAGGGGATTTTGAAATTTAGGAGGTGAATTGCAGAACTGCATGGTCTAGACACACCCTGGTGTCTAGTCTAATACTTATTATTTAAAGTATATGAACACTGTAAAATCATTGAACATATCGTTAGGATGTACAATATTCTCTTCTTTTCATAAGATTATGATTTGTGATGTGTTTTGAGTTGACTAATCGAAGAAACAGAAGTTTTAACAGCAGAGCTCATAGTCTATAGTTTAAAAATCAAAGGCCTTTCAAATGACTTCACCAAAAACTTATCAGAAAAGATATGCACTTTTAAAATGGTTAAGTTTAATAAGTTTTTTTGTTGTTTTTTTCAATGCTGAGACTGCTAATATCAAAGATGAAAGACTCTGAACTGACGATGATGGGAGTGGGTCTAACGGTCTTTCTAAGGATTGAAAAACTAAAAATTCATCTGTAAGAACTTTTAAGGCTTTAAAATCACTTACACAAGATTAAAGATCTCTGAGAGACACTTAACGACTTCCATGAATCATGAGTGATGAGATGTTTAAGTTGAAGTGGTAACTCTTGGTTTCACTACCTTGCCTTGGCATTGTAATCATCTGAAGACCTCAAATCCAGCATCCAGCAAGTTCTCTGACTGGTCATGATGCATTATAAGTCAACCCTTTACTCATTTACTGTTAAGCAAAGCTTACATAAATGTTCTGTTATGTTTAGGCTGGTATTCAATTTTGCAAGAAAAACAACCTGGCATAAGCTTGGAGGAGGATGTGGAAAATTTACAACATCTCTGCTTAAATTTTTGTTATGGCTGCCACAGAAAATTTACCCCAAGTCACTTTCTTTACCATGATTTCAATCTGGTTGTCCTAACCTTAGCACATGTACTCATATATGCAGTCTTTTGGGTCGTTAAGACAAATTAATTTCCAATCTCCCCCAAAAAATTGTTTACAGAATGTCCAGTATATCTATACTCAAAGAGACATTTGCCAGCAAGCATCTACATTAGTGGAATACTTGAGGTCCCTGCTCATATAAGGTTCAGGACTGCATGCCCAGTACTCCCATGATTGAAAGCATATCGATGGCTAGGATATTTTGTTATGGCGTGATCAGACTTCTTTCTCTTCTAAATAACGTCTGAAACCATCTCATTTCACATTTTCTTCACAAGTGGCCTATCTTCATGTTGTCAAAGACCCAGTCACAGATCCTTCTATTTTTAAAAAAAGTTTTACCTAAAACCTTCTACCCAAAATCTCTTTAGTGCTGGTAATGAAAACCACAGGTCATATTCCACTAACCCGAATCTAAACTAGAGGTAATGGAGCCATTGGCTAAGTGGGGTGGAGCGTGATGGGCTGGCGCTGGTGCTGATGAAGGAGGAGGGGGGCCCCTCTTAGTGACTGCAGCATACAAGCTTCCGTCCGGGGCCCTGTTGTGCTCAACGTTACGTGTATGAGATATATAGCTCCGGTTCACAGAGGCTTGGGAGGACGAAATTCCGTTTTCGTTGAAATCCACAGCTGAAATGGGAGTGGTGTTAGCAGGAAAAGCAAATCTCTAGAAGAATGCCAAGAGTCAGGCATCAGAGGCATTGAAAGATGAAAGGATCTGGATTTAATGTCACAAAAGTGCTTTTAACTTCCAGACAGTATAAATGGCAAGATATTGGAGAATTTTTCAAAACCACACACTGTAACTTTTTAAGTGTAAAAACTCTGCATAATGGTACAGAGGCAGGGTTTGCAAAAAGCTTCTTGAAAATAACCTGCCGGCTGGCAGGCAGAATGTAGGCCTTGAGGGTAAAAGAAGCAAATATAATAAATTCTGCTGTTTGACCGATGCTGCATCATGATTTTTTTAAAAAAAAAATTATATTGCAAGTCAGTGTTAAATTACATTGCAAGTCAGTGTCTGCTTTTAAATTTTCATAACGGTCTCATGGTCCATATTCCTATCATTAAATCTAAAAATCTGAAAATCTGATGCAAAAAGCCGTTTTTCTAAAAACAACAAAAGATCTTCATTTAGACCATCAGACAACTGACATTAAATAACTAGTCCTAAATAGCTCATTTTTTCTGACGTCTGACTTTAAATATCATTGGTTTCTTAACGGGACAATTTCTTAGCGGCATAAATTTCAAATAAAATTCCAATCCAGATCCATTCTGAGCAAATAAGGATGTTGCTGATGCACCCAAGGGAGGGCAGCAGAGGGAAAGTGGCAGGGGAACTGCACTCTAATTCTTTACTTCACCCAAGAAAAAGTTTCATTTTATTCATCTGAATTTCGGCTCCCTTCTTTTTAGGAACAAGAAAAACAAAAATATGGCAACAAGCTCACTCAAAAGCAAATAAATTTTCCCGGCGAGTTACAATATGTAGTGATGTAGAAGCATTCATACAAAGCTTTCTAAAAACTAAAAGCACATCATATTTCAAAACCTGCTCCAAATATATTGAAAGCAAACTACAGCTGATTAAATGCTGAAAGAAATGGTGATGCTGATCATTTTGAGAGTTGGAGAGACACCCCGCTAACCAACAATTTGGTGCAGCAAAAATAAGCTCCGGCATGAACCTAAAAAGTATGCTTGAGGTAGAAAAATGTCTGTGGTGTGTAAAACTGTTTCTTTACCTCTTTTTGTCTTTTGAAACAGTGCTGAGTGGTGCGGCACTTCTGAAATTGAATCTTCGATGTAGTGCAGAACTTAATGACCACAGGGGTACTTTAGGTTAAAAATGTACTGCTACTACAATATTTTAAATTGTAAAAATATTTTTTCCCCCTCAAAATGAACCATACTGGTCTGAGGGCTATAATCAAATTGAATCTTAACCAATATCTTGAGTACAGCAGAGCTGGATGCCATATTCTTGCATACCTATTGCACTGTTTTTTTTTCTCTTTTTGAGAGAGGGATTCTTAAAATACGTTAGGTAAAATTCATATCTTCACCTCCCTTTGCAGATCTTCCAAAAATAATGAAAGAAAAAAAACAAACAATGATCGTTGATATTATGGAAGATGGGTTAAAAACACAGCAAACCCAAGTTAAATTTTCATATTAAGAGATAGGGAAAAAATCACTGATTATGTACCTTTTCTGTAACAGAATATTAGGAGGAAAGTGTTATGGTTATGTAATGTTATTGTCAAACTTCCAAATCCCATTTTAAAAAAAGTAGTCAGTATATATAGAGGCAGTATCCCTGCCCACTTGTCTGTCTCTCTCCCCTCCCTGGTCTCATGAACAGACATAGAATCCATGATTCAAAATATGAATGTTGAAAACAATTAGCTCAAGAGATTGAAAAAAAAAACAACTATGAGGAATAAAAATCAAAAGCTGCGATTGAGGCTCAAGTATCAACAGCAATACGATACTACAGTTTACACTAGAGAAGTTGAAATCAAACAGTGAAAAAAGCTCAAATGGTTCAAGAAACTATTTTCTGAATCATCACAATGCTGATAAACCTGAAACTAGAGAATACTGTCTAGTAAAAGTCAACTATGCTGCAAAAGTGAAAGACATCGACATGCAGCAACTCTATCAGAGAAAAAAAAACTGTAATAAGAAAAGACAGAGATACATATTGTCCTATGCCTATTCATGGTGCATACATATTTTCCTGTTGTCCTATGCCTATTCATGGTGCATACATATTTTCCTGTCTACAAAAGCGATTGCAAGATGTGACAATTAGTGACATGAGAAAAAGACCTTGCTCAACTCTTCAGCCCTTAAAAAATAAAAACAAAAATTTTTTTATCCAGGTGTAAATGACCATTGTCCTTTTGCAGATTTTAGAGGTCTATTTCATTCAAACTGACAACTGGAAAGCTTGAGATTGTTTAGGAAATGAGATAAACTCTCTAATAAATCAAACCCATGTCTACACAAGAAAATTCAGCACCTCCATCCATCATCTATCTATATCATCTTTTCTGTAATATGCAGCCATTTCCATTCAGGAATCTTGATTTATCTCTGACATTCTAGTACTTGTGATATTTCTGTTTCTGAATTTCTTCTGGGTAACCTGGAAACAGGAATGGTTTCATTGACCAACAGCTGTCTTATGCTAGTTGCTTGCAAGGAGTCTTTTTGACATGTCATTTCTTGTGCACATGTATGTAATGACAGAGCATAACACTACATATTTGCCCCTTGTACCAAGTTCTTAGATAAGGTCTATTCGGTAGCAAAATGTTATACTTTAAAGTATTCCTTTCTCAGCAAGTCTGCAATGAATATGACTGAAACATGACCCTGAGCCATGTAACAAAATGCATGTTTCAGATGCCTTTTGGAAAGAAAAATGGACCAAAATTCAAAACACTGATCAGTGATGAAATAGTCACCATCATGATGTTAGTTGCCTGATCTTCATGTTGCAAATTTTTAGGTAGTTAATCAGATCAATGCACCATAGCATTTAACTTCTGAATTCAGAATTATGCTTCGCACATCTCATTCCACTAGTTACTAGTATACATCTTTAAGCCATTCTGCAAAAAGCAAGGTAATGTCACTCCCAGACTTGCTAATATAAGTCTTCCAAAGGCAAAAAATATGCCATAGAAATGTCAAAGATATTAGATAAGTGCCATGCAATTTTGCTTTTTACACTGGAATTGAAAAAACATTTCAGCAAGGTGAGATTTCTAGAATCTCTGAGAACTGAACAAGATGTCCCAAGGGACACTGCTCAAAGAAAATACTTAGTTTCTTTATTTGGACTATAACTGAAGATGTTGCAGCCCATTAGCAGTTAGAATCAATAGAATATGCCAGAGACAATAACAAGACATCAATGACTCTATGACTTTGCCGTGACTTTAAATATATGTTTTATGACTTTGCCGTGACTTTAAATATATGTTTTTCACGTCCCATGAGACTAGAGATGCAAGTACAATAGGCAGTAATATTCACAAAACAAAAAAAAAAAGAAAATTACATGGCATTTACTTTCTTCTGTTGAAAGCCTACTCCAGCAGTGCTTACATGTGACAGTGTTACACAATATGGTGCCCAGTGATACTCTCTGCCAACTTACCATCTAAGGCTTCCAAAGCTCTGTGAAAGTTCTCATAGGAATCTGACCGGGCCAGCGACTCCTCATTATCATCCACTGGAACGGTGACGTCTGATTTGAATCCTGACACTGAAAACGAGGAAATCATCAGGATCCAGGTCAACATGGTCCACTTTTGTTTCTAAACATTCAGGATAAAATTTCTTCATTGTGTTAAAGAGTGACTGAAAATTAAAGACACTGACCATTTCAGACACAGTGGCAAATGGCTCACACATGCCAATTCTCATTCTGTGAGGTAAAATTCATACTTATTAGCCATTGATTATAAAACATTCTTTTAAGAAGATCTTAAAGTGTCACAACTTTTATACCATGACTACAGTTGTTGGATACTGAAAATAAGATATTTTCTTTATTTCACATTTCAAGACTTCCAACTTTCCTGTATTGAAGACTTCACATTTATACATTTAATTTACTTACCTGAAACTAAAACATCTGAGCTTGGTCCGAACACAAATTCTACCTTGCCATTATCTGGGAACCTGGGATCTGTGAAAAGAGAAACAGAGAAAAGGGCACATGAAAACTACTGTTAAGTAGCTGAACACTGCAGATTACTTGTCCAGGTGTTTTATCTATGGACTGCTTGTCAAACACTAAGAGACTGGGATAATGGTTTGATGGGAAAATTTGGTAAATCTCGAAATCATAGTTTTATTGGAAGTAAGAAAAAAAAATTAAACTGCTCCTGATTTTATAAATAAATCAGGGGCATTTATCTTGGGCTATCTCATTTATAAACATAAAACCTATGACAGACTAATGCAGACAGATATATATATATAGACAGAGAACATTAGTAAGCCTTGCACAAAGATGCCAAAAAGTCAATCTGATCTAATTTGCCCTACACCGTCTTTTACGTCAAACGGCAGTGAATGGTGTCAGGTGCAGACTAAATAGAGAGATGGGAACAAGACAAAGGAGAGGGTCTACTGAAAAGTTACAGGCATGAAGATGGAAATATAGAAAAGTACAGAGAAAAGGAAACGAATCAGATGAAGATATCAGACAAACAATTCATCAGGTAAGAGCAAAGCTAAGCAAAACGAAAAATGGAGGAAAGAGGCAAAAATAAGAATATAAGCAGAGAATTAGAGTGGAAGGAATTTGGTATGGTGTAACGATGTTATGAAAGAGAACCAAATATCATAAACACAGGCATTGGTGATGAGAACAGATACATAAGACAAATGAAATGCTAAGATGACATCAAAGGCTGCTTTTTGTGCACTTTCTGCAACAAATCATCTAGTAGATAAGACATAGGCAGAGAGACAGAGAGATAAAGGGACGAGACAAACTGACAAATGGACGGACGCATAGACAGACAAAGCTGAGTATAGATATAAGTGAGAGATGGATGAGATCGAGAGACCAAGTAAACTGTTGGTCCGCATAACTTCCAATTAAGTAAGTGAAAAATTTTGAGCTTAGAGAAGACCAGGAATTAGAGATAGAAAGAGGGAGTGAAGGAGTAGGTAAGGTAGAGCAGGAAAGAGAGGAGGAGGAGGATATTAAGAGGCCTAGGTGCATACCTCCCAGTGGAGGAAAAGAAAGATTTAGATTCTAAGAGGAGACTTAAAGACAAGAGACATAGGTAAAGCAGAGCAGGAAAGAGGGGTGAAGATAGAGAGACAGCGGGGCTAAATCAGGCCAGGTTTTGGCATACTCTTCAGTGAAGTCAACAAAACTAAAAAAAACTAAAAAGCTTGCGCCAGCCTCCATCAGTGGCACTGCCTCTTATCAGATAAGGGGAGGTAAATATTCAGTGCGAGGTCTCATGGTGGGGGAGGTAAGCCATTTCGACCACCTCAAGGGATTCTGGGAGCTGGGATTTCAAGGTGACTTGGCAGCCATTTCAAAACAAGATTCTTGCAACAACGCAACAAATCAGTCGAGGTAATAAACGCCTGCCGGGGTATACTTTCCCTAACAAACATGTCTTAACTGAAGACAGCCACCACTAAGACATTCAAAGGGCATGATCATCATCATTGTGGACAAACGCCATCATCGTTTTCATTTTATTTCGCTTCCCATGACTACCATAAAAAAAAACAACAAACCAAACACGAAAAAACTAAAACAGACCATGTCGTCTATCATATCAGTACAGATATCGCTGAATGAAAGATGCAGTGGATTTGTACGGTATTAACTTCCACCCAACCATCATTTGCTCTTCAAATTTTCACCCGTCCTTCTGTTTTCATTCGGTTTTTTGTTTCTTAAATCCATCCGCCCGTCCATCCATTCAACCGTCTTCTTGCCTACTACCCATCCATTCACTCATCCTACAAAATTCCTTAGATTAGATAGAATTCTCTGGTCCACCAAAGTTTAAAAAAATAGAAAAAAAATTACATCCATTTCTTCGCTATGAAAGAAACAAACAAAAAAGCCTACTGGTTACATCTAAACAAACCCTATTTTTTTGTTTGTTTGTTTTAAAAGGTTTCTTTCCCCCTCCCCTCTCATCACCCCCATAACCCCCAACTTTGGCATCGCCAACACAACAGCAGGGAATACGATGATGTCTGTTATTAGATGACAAAAATATATTTAAAAAATCGAAATCCAAAGCAAGGAAATGGAAAACCACTCGCCAGGTACATGTAGATGGCGAATCCATGGCGAATTTGCTTATAGCTAAAAGGCATCAGCATAATTTATCCTTTCAGCGCGAATGTAAAGAGGCTAGTTTATATGCCAACCGTTTGATGGGACAATGAAAGAGCATTTTCTCGTTCTAGAATATCGTTGATTGCGTTTGATTGTGAGTCACTAGACAGCCTTTTGCAAGTGAGAGAGAGAGAGAGAGAGAGAGAGAGAGAGAGAGAGAGAGAGAGAGAGAGAGA
>JAWQUT010000363.1:323304-355319 GCA_033807755.1 Ellobium chinense | reverse complement strand
CAGGCTGCTCATGGGTCAAAACAGACGTAAGTATTTGTCCTATGTAATCAGGCAGTGTCAACAGACAGAAAGCAAAAGGGGCATTCATTCACATGTTACCACGACCCGAGTGACGGGGGAATCCGGGCGACACTTGTATGGAGTTTGTCCACAAAAAAAACAAAACACATGAAGATGCAGAAATACATCCAGGAAGAGCTCTCAGTTCTTACACACAGAAACACTGACACAAAATTTTACGAGATTATGTATAGGACTTGTTCAGGAAATCTCCATTTCTTCTTCATGTACCATGCCGACTGGCATAGGCCATCCCAGAATCCATTTCTGTTTATCAACAGCTGTCCATCCCAGCTGCAGTTCCTCGGTGTTTTGTACATCAGTGTAACGTGCTGTGCACTCACCCACCTTACAACTTCGGTCAGAACTTTCTCTACGTGGCTTTCCTAACTTCGTTTACCGTTTAGTATTACAGTAGAGTGTAGACCCACAACAACAACAACAACAACAACAACAACGACGACAACAACAACAGCAGCAGCAGCAAGTGGCAACCTATTTTATTTCAACACTGGCACTGTGAACACTTTATATCTGATGCTGATGATAGACCCGATAGAGTGGAGTTCCGATGGTTGACAAATATTCTTAAGGACTTAGAGGAGCTGTAGCCGTATGCATAATCCATACGTTAACTAACCAATTGTGTTAACTGCTGTGAACACTATTAATGTTTTGGGAGTTTCACGTGGTTACCGCCATGCGCTAAATAACGTAATCATTAAGCATACGGCCACTTATCTTTTACTATGTTACGTGATTAAACTGGATTACATTAAGAGTAAGACTTTAAACTGTATCCGCATTTTACGGCTTTAAAGCCAGCTTTAGAAATCAAAGACGACCAGTGTGAATCCTGACTTTCACTGAAGAAGGCTTATTGCTCGTAGCGTTGGCAGCTTCTGCCTTGAACCCGGGCGCCATTCAGTTCCAACGGGCGCCATTCAGTTTCAACGGGCGCCATTCAGTTTCATGATATTCTCAGAACGTTCTGAAGTTTTACGTAGAATCTAAAACACAAGAAGAGAATGTCCAGGGTAAACAGCTAACAAAAGACAAAAGTAAAAAAAAATAATCAAGAGTTTCATTTTTTTTCTGCGCAAGCTGCCTCTCAGACAGATGTCAAACCAACAATCTCTGAAGGCCACTTACATTTCTCTGGTTTCGGAAAAGTTTCTGGAGAATGCCAACCTTGCTGTCAATGGAAACAAACAGGGGAGCAAACGACCTTGCTGCTCACGTCAAAACCGCTGCAACGGGACCTTTAACATCACGAGGTATTATAAAGACAAAGTCTGATTATGCTGACAGTGAAACAGAAAAAAAGTTTCACGGCACTAATATCCATAAACGTCTACTGCTTACACCAAATAGCCACTATCAGTTTACTAAGTCAGCGATCTCGGGTGTGAAAACTGCTATGCCCTTCCCAACTAAAAATTATGCTGGTGTGTGGGTTAGATCTATTTTAAAAATCTCGTTGGATACAGGTTCTTTTGGGGAAAAAAAAAGGGTCGCTGTCAATGTGCTTTGCATTTTATATTATTTACAATTCCCTGTGTCCACCCATCTACAAAAATGGGTACCTGTAAACAGGTAGCATTCGCAGAATGCTGGAGATCAGCCTAGATTATTGTTAGTGCTTCTGCATGCTTTCTGCAAAGCTGAGACATGCACTGAATGGTCTGGCCGCCGTAATAACGTCGTATCTTCAGGAATTTGCCGGGATGAAACGTTTAGACTTCTTCCTTGTTGTCAAAGTATTAGCACGATGCACAATTGAGATCTACGTACTCCTCTTGAGACTTCACAACCATCACCATCTTCACCACTACCATCACGACCACAGCAACCAACTAAAGAAGAGCAGCATAGGTAAAAGAAAGCATCAGCAAGGCGACAGGGATGGACAGGGCATAAATATAGAGTATGCCCTTATCAGTCGACGTGAACAGTTGGCAGAAAAACTGTCAGGAATACTCGACTCCCGACATTCTATAAATGAAATGGCATTTTTTCTAAAGGTCCTTCCNCCCAAAAAAAAAAAACAACATACAAAACACCACATAGTCGCATGAGAGAAGAAGGAGAAAAGGAGAAAAGGGCATTTCATAGCGCATCATGATCTCCAGAGACCACCATTTTGGCACCCATACTACCTGATTTAATTCGCACCATTAATATCGAGCCAACATCACCGATCTTTTTCTTACGTTGGTATCATTACCATAAATATCCGCGCGTAAATCCAGAAGACAATCATTAAGTGTCACAGGCTAAAAGAGTACGGTCCCGATTTATTTTATAATATATAACTGCGTATGTAGCTGATCGCATCGATACTGATGGTGCGTTATCACGGTTGAACCAGGGTTATCGCTACGTAATCGGTGTCAGCATATCGTCCGCGTTAGTGTAAAGGATCGTATACTTCGCATAAAGTCTTGTGCGATACGACTATATACTTATCATGAATAGTATTGATAAAACAGTAGTGATCAAACCTTTTTATTAGTGCCACCGAGAGAGAGAGAGAGAGAGAGAGAGAGAGAGAGAGAGAGAGAGACACAGACAGACAGACAGACAGACAGAGACAGAGAAATAAGGGCAACAGTATCAGAAAGATATAAGGAGATAAAAGGAGAACTCAGTAATGCTCCTCCGATAGAGAAAGCTAAGTAACAGTGAATGAGATAATGAAGAGTGAAAGATAACAACAACAGCAACAACAAACAGACAGAAAAACGAGTCTCATTTCATAACTTAGGAAGTCATGCTGTCGTGATGGGAGTGTCAGTAGCGACTGCGAATGGGTAAGGCGGGTAGCAAGGTAGTCACAAAACATAAAATTAAGACAGAAGGCTTGCCAACAAACAACTAACAGCATCTGCTAGGCTGCTACGTACTCCTCTTGAGACTTCACAACCATCACCATCTTCACCACTACCATCACGACTACAGCAACCAACAAAAGAAGAGCAACATTGGTAATAGAAAGCATCAGCAAGGCGACAGGGGTGGAGTGATGTGTGTGTGTGGGTGGGTGTGTGGTGGGGAGGGGGATGGAGGGAAAGAGCAAAAACTGCAAACAGCACAGCATTAACAATAAATAACTCAGTTGCTAGGTTTCCTTTCAGAGCCTGAAACTAATTCTGTACATCTCTATCTCCACCCAGTAAATAACGAAATCTGAACCATCACTGTTAATATACAATATTCAACTTACCTACTAAATACGCATATAACTGACTACAGTTAGCAACATATACTATATTACATAACACATGTCTGTTATAATTTAAGGGGTTAGCATCTCAAGTCGAACATGTAAACAGCACCAAATTAGATCTAGATCGCTCCTCCCCAAGTCTGTAATCAGACCTCCAGTGCAATATTTAATCGCAGCAATTTTCACCCTGGCAATGAATAGGATCTTACCTGAAGGTAAATATTACATCCACAACAGATACGAATGAATCACAGCACTGAAATAAACTTCAAACTGCACACTAGCTTGAACAACTAACGTTGAGACGAAATGATATATTACTAATTTTAGTATAAATCCAAGCACCGTTGGAGAATCTAAAGGGATGCTATCCAAACGTTTCTCGCACCTCCTCCGCGCTGAAAACCTCCAGCTTCCGAACCAAAATTCCTCTCTCGGTATCCGAAAAAAAGAAGAGGAATTGAAGCAAGGTAGGTAGAGCCGGGCCTCCGGCCTAAAGGTAGATCTCCGTAGATTTCACGGCACACACACGAACGCGCCTGTTCATGCGTTCGTTACTAACCTAGTGGTAGCTCTCCGGCTGCTACACACACACACGGGCGCTGGAACGAGGGGCCGCTACTCTTCAGGCATAGAGTCGGAGGGAAGTAACTACCGGCAAGATTATGGAAGATAGCGGGACGAAACAAGAAGGGCAAAAATCGGGGGTGGGGGGTGGGGAGGGTGAGTGGAAGAGAAGTAAGCAGCAAGGGAAGGGGAGGCAAAGGAGGAGGGGGTATTATTCTAAAAATGAAACGTAACCATTTTTTTTTTCGAGGATGCCTGTGCGGTGGCGTTATGATAGACTTGGATTATTTAGGTGAGGCAATCTGCCATGTTGGCATGTTTGTACCATACTGTCACCTTTTCACCTACAACGACCTTTTCGAGTTCTTTCGTAGGTTTAGAGAAGAAAAAGTACACATCACAAAAACTCTGCTCACCAACTTGCAAACAACGTTACCCGTCTACGTCTTCGTGAGAGTCGAGCTGTGGTATTCCTTTTTCAGCACCATAATCTATCACGTGTGATAATCGTCTCTACAGCTGATGCTACCACCGACAGTGGCTTTCGAAACTGCAACAACAACAACAACTAAGTCTACAACAACAACAACAACAACAACAACAACAACAATGGCGTTTCCTTGCCCCTCTCAACCTCTTCGGGGTGGTCCACTGTCAATTCCCAACTTCATCCCCCCCCCTCCCCCTCCTCCCTCAACCTCTCAAACCAATATGCCCACACTTTTAATCTTTTCCTCGCCGATACTTATTATTGCCTTTGCGCTATACTGGTAGTATACGTAGTGGTACTACTAGAGTAGGCCTACCCAAAAAATGTCTGCACCGCCCCCAAAATGACTGATTGCCTGCCGCCTCCAGGTAGCGTCTGAAATAACGTTAATGGAGAACACGTTTAAAGCACCCGGTGTGCCTCAAAGGTAAAAAGATGAGCAGAATTGAAGAGACCGGAGCACGCGCAGGATTTCAGAGTGAGTAAGTAAGAAACACGGGCGATGGGAGCGGGGGAGGTGGGAGGAACCGTGAGTTGTCTCCTTCGCCTGCATACCTGAGCTGCGACTCAGCACTGGATGCAGTGGCGTAAGCATAGGTAGGGGAAATGACCTGCTCCTCTGTGGGAANGGGGGGGGGGGGGTCTCCATCTGAATTTGCACTCTTAGGATCATATACGATCTAACTCATAAAAACATTCCAGAGATGTTCTAATTATTCTGACTCGACGAACGTTATTTTTGGAATATCAGATTATTATATCAGTTTCGGGCCCTCCCAAGATACGCCCCTGAAGGAAAGAAGAAGGTGGACTGAAATTTAAGAAGAGGAAAGAGAAGGGAGAAAAGTAACAGGTGTTAAGTAGACGCAGTACTCATTCTCTCACTCACTCACGCACACGAACAAATGCGCACATCAGCGGCGTCTTAAAAGAAGAGTTGTAAAAAAAACCTGCTACGCTCATGAGAAAAGCGGGACAACTGGCGCGCACTCAAAAGCTGCGAGTAATGAGGTTAAATTGGGCACACAGGCTCACTGCGAAAATCTAGAGCACATTGTTTCAAAGACAGGAATGTGGAACTTCAAACAGGCATAGTATACTGCGCACCTTGCAAAAGGATATTTTCTACAAGTACAGACTGTAGGTTTCGTTGTTAAGAAGGAGAGTGAATAGAATCTCTAGTGCTATATCATAGCACAGCCAACTTCGCTTTATCTTGACCTCTCAGGAGCATGGCAAAAAAAAACACCACACACTAAGAAAACTGCGATTATAAAGAGTTGCAATAAACCAGTGATTTTTATGTAGAATAAAGCTTTCATTCATTCATTTGCTCACCTGCTCATTCTGTCGTTCTATTCACTCTTTAATTTATCCATCCATCCATCTTACGGTACTTAATATTCGTACTATATTCTGATAATAATTATGGAAAGATAGTTAGAGGGAAACAAAAAGAGTTCACAAAAAATATTTACTAGGAAAGTCGCCGAAACGACACTTAATACAAGGATGATAGAGTTTCGTTTTTTTTAAAAAAAACTGAATTATGTGCTCACTGTGGCCTTAACAGTGTGCTCAGTGTGGCCTATATTAACGACATTTTCACCAGAGATTCGCTATCGTCTTCGTTATAGAAAAAAAAATGAGATTTTAAGAGAAAAGAGAAGTAAAACATAATCCGGTCATTCTCATATTTTGTACTATCCGTTTATTCTCAATTTTCTCTCTGTCTCACTTCTCCATTTACACATTCCCACCCTTAAACCAATCCCTTTCCAACATTATTCCGTGTGTGAATGTTAAGTTTCATGCTTACTTCCTATTCCTTTTGAGATTTACCAGACACCCAGAGCAAGGCAAAGCGCTTTGTATCTTATAATTAAAAACGAAGGGGTCTGACCCATACCTCTAGGATAAAAGTCATCCACCGTTTGTTTCTAGAGGGGGTCTACCCCGCTACCTCTGGGATAAAAAGTGTTTTACTGTTAGTTTCTGGGATCTCAGTTTTTAAGTAGCCCATAGCGTCTTCCTGTTTATTTTAGTTTCCTGGTAAGCTTAAGTGTCCACGTGAGTTTTTGGCATTGTTGCGGTGCTGACGCCAGATTTAAATGGAAGTTAATGTATCTTTGTGGTGATGAAACTGGACAGTTGAGAGAAAGAGAGAGAGAGAGAGAGAGAGAGAGAGAGAGAGAGAGAGAAGAATGTGGCAGAAGGAAGGGGGTTAGGAAAGAAATAGGGATAAGATATAAAGATGACAAGAATAAAGAAGAAATAAAGAAACAAAAAAAAATGTGAAAATAAGGGAGTGAGATTTTGAGAGAGAGAGAGAGACAGACAGACAGACAAACAGATAGACAGATAGACAGACAGACAGACACAGAGAGAGACAGAGAACGACAGACAGACAGAGGTCACACAGAAAGAGTGACAGAAAGAGAAAGAGATCACAGATGCCTACAAGGGTAAGATCGGTGGGAATGAAAGAAAAATGTAACGTGAAAAGCAAGCAGAAAAAGAGGAAGGCTGAGAAAAGGAAGGCGAACACAAGGAATAGTAATATGAAGGAGAAAACAGGAAGAGAAGATGGAAAAGCTAACAAGAATAGAAACAAACAAAATTGTGACAGAAAGAAGTGGGTTAGGAAAGAAATAGGGATAAGATATAAAGATGACAAGAATAAAGAAGAAATAAGAAAAAAAAAAAAGGTGAAAATAAGGGAGTGAGATTTTAAGAACGAAGTAAAGAGAAGAAGGGCTTCAAGGAATAGCAAGAAAAGAAACAGAAAGCACGTGAAAAGAAACCAATATACGAAGAACAAGACCAAGAAAGTAGATGTAAAATGTGCTTTGTGATGAAGTGCCACATGATGTAGTTATGATGTCATTACAAATGTCATATTTCTATCGTATGCTGATTCGTCTTTGTTATATAATTTGTCCCACTGGACTCACTAGAACAAACTTGTTAACGTTGTAAACCAGACAAGAAGCCTAAGCTCAATCATGTCAATATTGTAAACCAGACAAGAAGCTTAAGTTCAAACTTGTTAATTTCCTAAACCAGACACGAATCCTAAGCTCAAACATGTCAATATTGTAAACCAGACAAGAAACTTAAGATCAAACTTGTTAGTTTCGTAAACCAGACAAGATTCCTAAGCTCAAACACGTTAATTTTTAAACCAGACAAGAAACCAAAGTTCAAAACGGTTCAAGACGTAAAGAAGAAAAACAAAAAAAAGGCAAGAAAGAGAAACAGATTAAGAAGACAGAAGATACGAAGCAAGGACAGACCGAAAGAAAAAAAAAAGGGAAAGTTTTAAGTTAAGGCTATCTTGTTCATAAATAAATAAACAAACAAACACATAAACAAATATACTTGTATAAAGATAATCTCCTTGACGGAGACAGAAAGCATTGAGGAACGAAAGATAGAAATTTGATGCTCACGAACAAGAAGGTACCTTTCCACTCCCCCTCAAAAAGAAAAAAAAAAATGCACAGCTGCAACTTATCAACACATTTCATCAACGCCTCCCTCCCCCCCTCCTTTCCAACCCTTGCTGCTTTTTTTCAAGAGACAAAAATAAATCACTAAGGTAAAAAAAACGAGTCGAAGTGGACCAGGTTTCTTGTCGTGTGTTTACTTTGCCTTGATGACGTCAGAAAGTGCAGCGCAGTAACGCAGGCTGTGACATCTTTAACCTTTGGCTAACTTGAACTTCAAGTGAGAGATGATGTGGAAAATCTGGCAGGTTATGTACCGAGATGACGAACTTGTCGCTACACTCAAAAGTGCAGGCCAATCTGGCAGGATTTTATTTGGCCCATTCATCGGGTACTAGGACCCAGACAAACACTATCCTGAGTAAAAATGTGGCTTAATTGAGCTTTCGTCTCAGATGTGAAATGAATGATGTGATAGGTGACGTGTGGGATTAGATGTTGCAGTCATAAAACTATGGGCCAATCTGGCTGGCTGCAGGAATTCTAATGCCTCATCACCTTGTTTAATAAAATGGTACTTTGATACTAACGCTATCCAGAGTAAAATCTGTCAAGATGAGTGAGATGATCATTAGATCGGTCAGATAAGTGAAAGAGCTGGCAAAGAAACATGTATGTACTGGATAAGCTGTTGCAACTGTGAAAGAACTGGCAAATCTGGTCTAGCTTAGAACTCACCGACCTTTTTGGACTCGAACTGCCACCCTGGTCTTAATATTTGGTTTTGTGAACATTGAGAGCAAAGAAGGAATACTGGAATGTTACGTATGACGTCATGTCTGTGGGATGAAAAGAAAGTGCTGAACAAGCTTTAGAGTGTCTAGAGGGCAATCCTATCTCCATCTGAGTTGCTGTAGATTATTTTCCGTCGATGATTTTTCCATATTTCCAGATGTTTTAGTATTTTTTTTACCATGATAATGATGTATCTAGGACCATCACACGATATCTTTTCATTATATGAAAATCCAGTGTTGCACACATTTTTTTTTCACTCTAGCTGGTCAACACATTGAAGATGTTCCAGATAAAAATCATGAACTACCAATATGTTTAACCTTCCACAATTTTTCCATGAGATCTGGTAAGTTTTGCTAATTCCAGGATTTCCCAAACCTGGAAATGCAAACTGCAGTTTTCCACTATTTTATCACATTTCAAATGTCTATAACAACTCCGCTTAACGGGTGTCAATGTCTATCAGAAACACTGATCTTGATGGGCAAGTCGCCTGAGACACGCTATGACAAGGTACCAACAGTTAAGAATAGTAAATTAAGGTCTTTGGCACCTATTGTCTTTTCTTCTTTTGGCCCTATTAATATTTTGTGTTATTCTACATAATAATATTATATCACTGTGATTTCGTGAAATTTCTTCCATGGAGGTTAAAGTATTTCTTTTGCCCGATCTTTGAACGGGAAGGAAAAGGGGAGTCAAAGCCCAAATTTTTTCACAAATGTCTTTCGAAAAAGATCACCTCGCAATTCTGATTTGGTTCCTAATTTTTCATTTGGCTGGTTTTGACCGCGTGCGAATACATAGGCCTACACACTTTTTTTTTTTTTATCTAGAAGGCTCAAATTGTACCTGAAACTTTAAAATTGGATGCTTTATTTAGATCACAGGCCATTTAATATATTTCTACACCCTGACACTGGCTGGCAGGGCCCCCCAAAAGAAGGATTTTAAATATTAGCGGAATAATTGGGTTGTACACAATGAGTGATTTGCCCCTCTAAGAGGGTGTCAAAATCCTGAATTCTTAACAAGGGAAGCAGTAGCAGGAGGGGGAGGAATAGCTGTGAAAGACGGCGATAAAATCCACCCTTATTTGCACCGTATGAAATAATCTGTACAATGCCATGGTATTAGCAAAAGGAGTGGAAGGAAAACCAGTTATGATAGTGGTGATGTAAGGTGGTGGTGGTGGTGCAAGCTGGTGGTGGCGCAAGGTGGTTGTGGTAGTGATAATAGTGGCGGTAGACGACACAGCGGAAGTGGCAGTCGCAGCACCTGCTGCTTAAAAAAAAATCATTAGTTGATTACTTCGCCGCTGAGTCAGCGTCATTTGTGGGAATAACAACAATAAAGCTTCCTCCCGTTATCCTACCTTTCTCCCACCCCTACACTAACAACAGCTTTCAACAAGAATTTCGAAACCTAAAAACTGGGACGTGGATGACGGACATACCAGACGTGAAAATAAATATAATTACAGCTCCCCTAAACGTGACTAATTCACACCTCAACCAATTTTCTCTCCTTGACTAATGGCGTTTAGACTTTCATGGGAAGTGGTGGTGTTCTTCAACGGCTTAATGCCTTCAAGCCTCGGCCTTGTATCGTTACGTGCAGAAAGAGGAAAGCCGCGGCCCAAGTAAAGACATGTTTTAAAATGCCACTCATAGAGTGTTTACTATGGACTGACACAGAGTCTACTACAAGCTGATATAGATGAAGTTTTAGACTGACGTTTCCATTGACACACTTGAGTCAGTATAGTATAGTGCCACTATGCGTGAGGGTGGAGGAAAAGTCTTGAGAATGTGTGTGAACAAAGACGAAATGGCAGCCTCTGTGGCAAGCCAGTATAAAAAAAAAATATATGTATATATATATACTCCTATGCGCTGTTGTTTGATTCCGTAGTCACACCCTTGGTATTTTCTGAAAGAACCAAAAAGAAAAGCAAAGAAAGAAAGAAAGAAAGAAAGAAAGAAAGAAAGAAAGAAAGAAAGAAAGAAACTAAATTAATGCATAGGGAAGGAGGGGGAATGAAGGAAGTAAGGAACCCCTAGGAGCCCTCATCAAATAAACGAAGAAACCAATCAAGAAACAAGACAAGAAACTGACACTCAAAGATACAGACCGGCATCATATATCTACCCGCAATGACCTCACCCACCTAGTCACACTCACAGACTACCTTACAAATACACTGTAAGACAGGTGATATGGAAGTGCGCATGTAGTTTCAACTACTGAACAGTTGTGACTAAATCGACTGATGAGTAAAAATCACATGCTACGTCTCGGTTTTCGTTCAAAATTACTCACAACCATGACGGCTTGTGGTATTGCGAAACTTGCGTCGGCAACACCCAAAAGTACTCGTGTATACATCAGTGAGGATCACAGTGTCAAAGTATATCGTTGTGGTTGAGATGTTTTACAGTTATTTATTAACCAGTTTGTAGACCAGTTGTTTGTTGTTGTTTTTTTTTCTAAAAACAAAATTGCAATATTAAACGAAGAAAAAAAATAATGCTCTCGACGAACTGCCATTATGCAAATTTCATGACAGTGGAGACTCAAGAGCTCTAGGACCTTTTTCAAGATAAGGCCAATTCAAACGGAATGTGATACTAGTGACGCTAATTTCTGACGAGTTTTGACTTCACGACAATTAATTTGGGTTGCTTCGAACAGCGCTCAATTTATTATTAAAATATAATTGAAAACTGGCTGCTGTTAAATCAGATCTTTCAGAAATTAGAGTAACTGATGTGGTGTTCCGACACTTGGCAAAGGTCGAATTGTAAGGTACTCGAAAAGTCATAAGGTAAATCTAAGACAGAAATACGCATTAAGAAAGCGAAGGTTGCAGCGAAAAGACGAGGAATTTGATTTACGTTAAGGTCTTACTAGTGTTTACAACCCTAATACCGGTCGTGCTTTTCTCATTTTATAACTTTTAACACAGCCGGGCTAAAATTTAAATATCATGACAGGTTTCACCCGCGGCCGGCCCTTTTTATCTGGTCCCGCGAGAGTCGGCCTGGCGGCTCACGCCAAATTTATGCTGTGTTGCGAAATGCGAAACGTGAGCCCGCAGTGGGTGAGTAAAGGTAGGTCGGGGAATGCGCATGTGAGTAAGATGGTGGGAGAGACGGAAGGTAGGAGGTTGGGTATCATCATAGCCTTACTTTCCACCCCCCTTGCCTCCTTCTACATACACACCTTCGGGGCGGACGGAAGTCACCTGTAACATTGAGGAATCGAATACATGCCATCAACGAGATTTCTGCCTTGCGTGGGATTCGAAAGAAAAGCAAAAGTCTGGCAATTGATACAGGAGGCTGCATATAATCAGGTAAGGGTGGAACCAGATACAGATAAACCAGTGAGTTTTCTGATACAGCTCTTTTGCTAAATAAAGAATCTTCACCGACGGTTATAAAACTCTCGAATCAGAGACCCGCTGCCCAGCTTCCAACTATGAATACGGATATCGATTCCCAGGCAGATCGGCTATCGCTGAGAACGCGCACAAACAAGACGATTAACGCTCGGCTTACGGCATTCCTGCCCTCCCCTCCCCTTCATTCCCATTTACTTTTAAAACATAAGAATGTAGTAATGTTCTTTCCAGTACCGCAAACCATGTCTTTTCAAAACAGTGTGCAGCCACATCCCATCCGAAACAAAATTAACCAAGTTGTAATTAACCTCTAGAATCGCATAAATGCGCTGGCCTATGACTGAATGGAAAATAAAGTGATTCCAAAATTGCTCTTAATGACTGAATCAGGTAGCTTAGCTACTCTCCGTTTTCATAATGAGGGAAAAAATGTGCTTCCTCAGCAAAATGGGTCTTCACTGTTCTATTTATCATACTATAAGGTTTGTAAGTCTCCTCTCCAAGAAGCTGCCCATTCAAGTGATTTCGCCGGCGATTATTACCCCAGCAGGCCTGATCACTCAATAACTTTCTCACTTCCATAGGAGGCAAAAGAGTGCCACAGCCATTTTACAGCGACTGATCTCTCACACTCAGATAATATCTTTGCATTTCTATAGCCAGGTACCCATTTTATAGACGAATGGACCGAGGAAAATATGAATGAAATGCTCTCCCAAGACATTTATTTATAACTATAACCATGAACATGATAGGAATCGATCCACAACCCTACCAAACCCATTTTCCAGGCTGCTGTTGTGTTGGTTGAGAGCATCGCTTGAATTAGGATACGTCGCTTTGAAAACAGAAATACAGATCTGGTTCTGATCGAAATAAATCATACAGTAGGACAGCGTCCCTTGTAAATGAGTTTTGAGAATGATGCCCAAACAAGAAAACAAGAACAGAAGGAGAAAAATTTCTCATTTCTGTGTCAACAGAGCAACGGTTGTGCAGTGCTAAGAAAAAGTTAACAAGACGAATCTACAACCACAGTACTACCGTCTTCCAACCACTCAAACGAAGAGCAAAAGGTCAGCTGCTCTGTGTACATGGTGAAAAACCAAAGATCAGATCGGACGCGGCGAAGGAAGGAGAGAACGTGAGGGATAAGAAGACCGGAAGTACTCACCACTTTTTCATCCCTGTATCTCTTCCCATCCTTTCTTTTTCTCCCTCCAGCGAATTCCGGGGTTACAGAAATAGATTACCCGCACAAAAAACATAAACTTTTTTGTACCGTACCCAACCTTACCTACAACCTTGGTCGACACAGGTAACCTCCCCTTGGCGGAAGTCGAAAGAAGAAAAAAGAACCAAAAGGACGGTAGGAAGGAAAAGGTAACTCTGAAGTAACACAACACGGAAGTTATGATTCACACGGCAAAAATGGAACCAGGGTGACACCTCCGCGGCGCAAGACCTTTCGAATTGATCCATTTTTGTTTGTTTTCTTTCTCCCTGCTTTCGCTCGTGTTCCTTAGCCTGAGATTTACTTTGACTACCTGAGTCTGTTGTTTAGCCCACCTATTTATCATCGTTTCTCCTTAGTAGTATAGTCTATTCCGTTTAAGTTAAGAGTCAAATATGATTATATTCTTGCTTTATCTAGGCCAATCTGTTCACGATTATATGTTGGCATCTTGATCTTCTGTCTAATTCCCCATCAATCTACAAATACTGTATAACCAATTTATGGCAAAATCGTTTCTCTTTAGTAGTACAGTATACCCCACGCGCTTAAGAAATCAGATGTGACCATACTGCTGTTTTCACGGAACCAGTTTGTTCATGGTAATATGTTGGTATCTTGATATTTTACTTTCCCTCTAACTAAACTACAGATATCCCCGCTTTATGGCAACTTCGCTAAATAACAATTGCATGGGATCATAACTTGCTGTGTGCTGTGCACGGCATCCGACTGTGCTTGAAACGTTTACAGATAATATGTACTGGCTGATGTGTGATACGCCCCAGTCGTCCAATCCCATTGCAATCTGTTTCCTCATGTTATTTCATATTATTTATAATGCCCTTTTCCCCATTTCCTTCAATATTAACCCAATCTTTCGGGGCGAAAAATGTGCAGGTGTGAACTTGCGATAAAGGAGTCATAGACAGATGAAGAAATGGCATGAAACAAAGACCTATCGCGTGAGAGAGCGGGAGCGGGATAGAGGAGTGGGACGGGCGTGGGGGAAAAGAGACATCTAAAACTGTATAAGTAAAAAGAAAGAAAAAAAAAGGAGTGAAAGAGAAAAAGGTAGTGGATGAGAAGGACAAGGAAGAGGGCCTAATGGAAACTCCACAGAGTTCCAGACCCATACCATCTCAAATCAGTGATAATTGAAGGAAAAAAGGATGAAAATTGTACAGGCACAAAGAAAGCCCCGGGTGTCAAACACAGATATGTAAACAATGAATGACATAAGGGTGCAGTCTCCATGTGTGTTTTCCTCTCACACTCGGGGTCAGAGTTGGCAAGGGCGTAGGGTGAAGGTGGGGAAGGGGAGGATGAGGGAAGAGGAGCTTAAGGGTTTTGTTGGGTTTTTTTTTGCCATTTGATCTGGACAAAGCACTAAAAAAGGGCAGATCCACTAAAAATGTTTCTTTCCGAATTTCTCTCCCTCCCCTTGCCCCCCACTCTCTTTGCTCACTAACCCCTACACTAGGTTGAGAGAGAATCTGCCTATTTCTTATGGTCTTTTGATATGAATGAGGCAATGGATAGTTGAAGAAAAGATTGCTTGAAAGGAAAGGTAAGAGGTTTGTAGAGCTGCCATGGTTTGTTTTTGCTCACCAACACATGGGAACAGTGTCGTTCAGGTAAGAGAGAGGTAGGGTGAGGACAAAGAAATGGAAGGTCAGAGATTGCAGATGTGCTGATTTGTGGCATAAGAGTAAAAGCCAACTCTTCTGTTGGTCAAAAAAAATCTAGAGAACTTCTGCAGATACATGTACTATACAAGAAAACTTGAAAACTCTAGGAAATTTGCAGTTAGAGGAGGAGATAGGAAAAACAGTTTTCTTTAAAATGATTATTCAACATCTCAGCAATATGAGAAGTGGAGAGTGTATGATGGCCAACAAAGACAGACCGAATAGATAATGAAAGAGAAATGGAAGGAGGGAGTGAGTGCAAGAGAAATGACATTGGCTTAAGAGATGAAAATGAGCAAAGAATGACTCGACTGGACAGTTGATGAGAATGATGGATAGAGGAAGGAGGACAGGAACGAGAGAGCACCTGAAAGAATGAGAAGATACAAGCCTAGGATGTGAAATTGAGCAGTAAAGAGCTGAACAGCCAATGAGAGAGAGAGAGAGGAGCACAAGAGAAACAAAAGGAGGAAGACAACCAATATCTGACTTGTCTAAAAAGTGAGAGAAAGTGAGAAGGAATGTCACAGACAAACCAGACCAAAGAGCTGATAAGAAAGAGAAGGTGAGGAAGACAGATGATGAATATGACATTTCACTCCTCTAATCAGGGAGAAAAAAACTGAGGGGGAAAGACAGACTGAATAATAAAATTAATGAGAGGGACAGGAAGAGTGAGAGAGACTGGAAGAATAATGAAAGATGAGAAGAAAGAGAGAAACAGTAAAGGGAATATCACTCAGTTAAGTGTTGGAGGTGGGGATGGGATGGGGGGAACTGAGAAAAGAAGGATGCCTGAACAGTTCATGAAAGATAGAAAGATGGGAAGAGGAAAGAGCAGAAGAAAAAGAGACATCTAAAGGGGGGCCAAGACTCACCTAAGACAGCGTCGTCCAGCTCCTGCTTGGAGAAGACCAGGCTGTTGTCGGATATGGCACAGGTGTGGAACTGACACTGCCAGATGACCTCTCGCTGACCAGACCTGGTCTTCTTGTGGTAGCATTTGATCAGGATGTCACCACGCAGAGGGATGCCGGGAGAGATGGAGATACAGACTTTCTGCATGTTGTCTGTCACATTGCTGCAAGACACAGAAGTAGGTTAGAGGAGAACAGACAAAGAAAATGACCAAACATTTGGTTTCATTTAACCGTAATTCTACTTAATTAAAATATCAAATAAACTTAGCACCATTCTGCAGTATCTGGAGGCAGTCATTATCCCATTATACTGGCCCACCACTTGCTTCTTCCATTACACCAAGTGTATAAAACAGATATTCTGAGATGTGGCTGAAATGGCTAGATGTTAGTCTAGGACAAGAAAGATGGGTCCCCAAATTAAAGGGCTCCTCACAAAAATGAAGTGTTTGATGGGTGAGGTATTTCATTCATGTACACTAAGCATGGATGATGTAGGCCCCAGACATGAAAATGCTTTCAGAAACACATTTAACTTACTGTTTCACCAAAACAGGACGCAAGTTCCTCAATTCTTTTTCTTCCAACAAGGATGTCATTTTCATTCGCTTACAAAACTACTACAGATTACATTTAATAAGTCATGCTTTTGGGTACAGGGAACAGTTTACATGTAGAAGAATCTCATGGTCTGCAATTCTTGGGGGGCCTGCTTGACAAATTTGAGATCATGAAGTAATTTAATAGAGTGATGTAGAATGAGGGCCAGCAGCTTTGCAACCAGACTATATGACTCAAGGTCCGAAGTTAAAGAGCCGAAACACTTATTAGCAATGGGTATCTTCTGAAAGATCTTCAGCTGCCTCGCTCTGCAAGTAAGAGTTTCTCATCTAAAAGGGATTACAATGGCAAAGAACTCGAAAGACATGTTGAGGGGACACTACCCATTCTAATAAAGCCAGCTTTTCTGTACTGCGTGCAAATATTATAGATTACTTCCCCTTTATCTAGATTCGTCAGTTTGATCTCACATGCAAGTTCAGAGGTGTTCACATTTTGTATACCCTTACCTCTCTGTGTCATTATCATTCTCCACTATCTTACCACCACTGTCATTTTTGCTCCATCACTACACTGCACATTCATTTCCAATAACTGTTCACAGACAAATAACCCGTAAAGGGATTCCCCTCTGATTTACCCCATAAATCTGTACAAATTTATGCTGTGGCACTAATAAAGTTAGCTATCTTTAGCACATGCAAGACTGCTCCTGACTGATAAGGCTAGATAATACGACAGATACAGATATGCTTTCTGGTCTGCGTGCCAATGGTAATATCATACAAGATGGAGATTATCTGTGGAAAAACCTCTTGATGAATGACACCGCATACCTCTTTTTAAGTTTTATCGGGTTGCATAAATGCAGAGGCAGGAGGATGTGAGCAAAAAAAAAAAAAGATGAAGGAACTATGCATGGGTTGCTCTCACTTTTATCTAGGAGTCTCAAAATGAATTACACACAATTTTTCTTATCCTGGAATTCTATCACGAATACCAGTTTCAAATTAGAAATGGCATCACCTATTTGGGGAGAGAGAATAGTGGGATTTGTGTTGCATGTTGTCTGTGCAATCCAACATGGCCGTACTTTACATGCCTCAATATACCAATCCCTCTCAGCCCATATTTACACATGCTGATGATATTTACTAGACCTTGCTGATGAAAATGGTACAGCAGACCCTGACGACTGGTTGGCAGTCAATCTTGCAAACCTCTCAAAGAGTTACAAATAAGTGGAATCCATTGCACCTTTTCAAAAACCCAAATATTTTCTGAACTTCCCACCCACATCCAACTTGTGTCAACATACACTGAAGACACTTATTAGACCCCAGATGTGAAAATGAAGTGCATCTTCTGACAGACCTTGATGAACAGCTAACAGCCACCCATGTGAATATCTCACAAAGTTTCAGTTTCAAGGACTATCTTTTTAAAACCCACGGCTTTTTCACACTCCCAACTCACATCCGTGCTTACTGATGAAAATTACTAGAGCCCAGAAGTGAAAATGGGCTGCATCTTCTTGAGGTATGGCCAGAAACCACCCATCCAATTGCCTCAGATTTGTGGTTAAATGGATTGACTACACCTTTTGAAAACCTTAAGATTTCCTCAACCTCCCAACTCACATTCACTAATGATACTTACTAAACCCCAGAGGTGAAGATGGGCTGCATTCCCTGGTAGACCTTGATGAAGGGCCGGCAGCCGCCCTTAGTGTCGAAGTTGGGGACACCGTGTATCAATATGTGGTGGAGGTAGAGAGGGTTACTATTTATCTTAATGGTGCCGGACAGCAGACCGGAGAAGTAGCGGACATATCTGGAACAGACAAAAGTTAATCAGTTATTGACTTTACATAGTGTGGGGATGTAGCCTACTTTCATAAAATTCTCTCAACTTTCTAGAGTGGCAAGTGGTTATCATATCATTAAGCTGAATTTTCCTGTTCTAGAGGAGATTCATGTAGTGCAAAGATAGTTATTTTGTAAATTTTTATATGAGTATAAACATTTTTATATACATATTTGCATAATTACATAATTGCACATCACAAACAGAGAATCTCTAGATTGGAGGTGAATCAAATCCTGAGGACAATTAAAGTAACTTCTCTTACTCTTTGGGTAGGAACCATAAAACTGAGTACCAGCAGGGTGCACAGTACAAGGTTTCTTCACACTGAATGTGAGTAATATACAGATCTTTGCTCCTGATTACAGATTGTAATGCTCAAGACCTGTAGCTGTATTCATAATTCATACGTTAGTTAACATACTGCGTTAACTACAGTGAACATTATTGATGTTTTGGAAGTTTCCCGTGGTTACTGCAGTGCATTAACTAACCAGAGGATTATGCATATGGCCATTGCGGTGCACAGTCTCTTCAGAAGACAGGTCATTCTTGTACTTTAATCACCTTGCAAGACACGTCTTGAACTGTGTGCATGTTTCATCATAACACAAGACACGAAACAATGAAAGGCAGTCTACAGTAATGTTGAATGTTTTGTTTCACACCCTTGGCAGAATATTTTTGGCCCTTGGGTCAGCGGCTGAGCACAATTGAAGTAGATTATATTTTTACATGATAAACCAACAAGTGTACTTCGGATATTATTTTTTTTCAACTTGAAATGAATACTTCACCTCTTTTGTGATGGCATTGACAGACCGCCCAACTTGTCATCGTAAAAGCGTTTCATGGCAAATCTGTCCAAGGCTTGGTCCGCACTGCAAAGAAGAAGAAACAGACATATATTCAGTTTAGTGACAAATATTGAAAACAGATGATCAGTGGGCCTCTTACAATTTTACAAGCTGGAATTATTTTTCTATGATAATCATGCAGCTAAGCATTTTATCTCTTGTTGAAGCGTAGAAACTGTTAAAAGAATGGTTTGGGAAAGTATACTGCTGAAAATTAAAACCTTTCACAAGTTTAAGCATCTAAATTCATAAATAAAAAGGGGGCTAAGGATTACAAAGTCAGTGCTTGCCCGCGGTGCAGTGCCTTAGAGCCCCCCGCTCTGAAGCCAGGTATTCATTTACACAGGTTTAGGGCAAGCACCTATGTAACAAGACAACCTAAACTTCTCACAGCAAATGCTTTTTCTATTTTCTCTCTATAAAAATCAGGAAATGCATAATTTCTGAGTTGTGGAAATGCTACTGCATTCATCAGTTGTGTTTTTATTTTCTTTCTGTTCACAGGTTTAAGTTCAACATGTTAACCTATGTGCCACATGATATTACAATGTGTGACTGGGATTTCCTCTATAAACTGACCTGCTAGGAAGCTTACATCCTGTTGTGTAGAATAACATGTCCCCAATGAACCCAATAATTCACAAGAGGGTCAAAAGATAATCATTTTACGTGACATCCTTTTCATATGCGAGAGGTTGGTATGACACTCGTCAAAATGTCAACAAGACAGGAGGTGCAAGGGGTGGGAGAAGGAGAGAGGGAATCAGGAGACAATTTACAAAGGTTTATTTTTGCCCCGAACTTAGACTCAATGGAAAGCCTCCTTGTTGCTGAAGCTAACATCATCTTTTTCTTCTTTTTCTTTACCAATCCAGCACCATATCAGCCCTAGCCCTTCAGCTGAATGTCATGTAATAAAATATACTGGTGTTATCCCCCCCTCCCAGTGCCTTTTCTACCACGAGCCATTGGCTCGTTGTGGCATACTGGTGTTATCCGGTTGGTGTTGTAGGCAATAAAGAGTATTCAATATATAAGACCCCATGAGGCAAAGTGAATAACTTATCAAACAAAGCATTTCTGCCTTCATCATTCACTTTCTTTTTGTTTATATAAGTTCATAATTCACAGGTTTCCGACAGTTCTAGGGATTCTACAGCAGGTTAGATGAACTGCGAATAAATTCCATCTTTCAACAACAAACTCAAAAGTAGTCTAGAAGAATTCGCCCATTACAGAATAAGATTAGGAGACATCAAATAAGCCGACCTTACTGAACTCAGTAATTTACTACTATTTGTTTTATACTTAATGTTTTATGTTACTCGAAGATTTGTGAACCACTGAGGACTGCGAATAAAAAGAACAGGAAACCCTCAGTCATGATACTTTTTTCCTCTGTTATTACTAACACCAATTTTATGACAAAAAAGTTGCAGCTGTAAGTTTGCCTTGTTAAATTTTCCATTTTAAACTGATGGAAAACAATTTGAGTGGATTCGTCAAGTCATGCAACTATCAGCTGCACATCCATAGTATTTTCATATTTTATTTATTACTCATTTCCAGAAGCAACATAAGTGCTCTGTTCTCCTGCTTAGAACCCAGCGAAGTGTCATTCTACTAAATGTCCCTGAATTTATCTAGTGCTGATTAGTACGTGTTTATTTCTCATAAGAATACATAGAAACAGCTGCGCAAACTACCTTGCACAAATGTTGCTGTAGTGCATGTATGCGGCAATGACACTGGCAATCCGATTGCGGCCACCTTTACAGTGTAGCACTACAACATTCCTTATGTCAGCATTCAACCAGGAGTCAATGGCTTTGCACAGGGAGCATAACCGTTCCAGGGGAGGGGCTAGGTGGTCGGGCCATCCATATTCTTTGACCTGCAGGAAGAGAAAAAAACAAGATCATTCTTCAGACATGCTGTGTTAGACCTCAAATGTCAGGTAAAAAGTATGAGATCTTTTACCAGTTAACTCAATGAAGACTGTTCTGTTTTCAAATGATATGGAATTACTGCACTAAAAGTATACAATTTCCAAGAATAATCTTCAATATGAAGCATGAGACTGAGAGAGTTCAGCTGTCCTAGTGAAGATGCAAAACATCCCTATACATCATTAGTGTTCAGCATGGTAGAACAAAGATGATGTCACAGCATACTGTTAGTCTTTTGCTGGTGCATGGTAGAGGATGTGTATACATCTTCAATCTTCACTGGATTAATGAATTAAAAATATCCACATTCTGAAACCAATATTCCACTTCTAAAGTCAACAAGCAAGCTTTTTCCATGTTCTTCCTCAAATCATCAATTTCCTTTCTGTATTTACTGATGCTATCTTTTCTATCACATACATTCTGATTTGTGACTTTTCCAAATGACTCTAACCATTAAAAGTAAAGATCCCCTCCAGGAGACAAGCAATAATAATGAAGTAAGAGCATCTGCCCACTTCTTAAAGTGGACCAGCTGCCAATAAACAAAACCTAGAATGGCTTGAAGTCACCAGATGTGGGACACAAAGGTAAAAAGATTCTTGAAAGATTACAGACTCTAAAAGAGAATGCTGACATCACCAACAAAAACAAAATATAACCCTAGATGAGTCACAGCATGTGAGGAGCGGCAAACTTCACGATTTTAACGGAGTTTTCATTTATCAAGAGAACAAATGGGAGCTGATATCTCTGAAACCCTAGCATGCCACTTTTAGATTCACATTCTGTCACACGTCAGGCATTCGTCACACTTTTCACTCAGTCTGCACCGTGACAGACAAATGGCGCTGAGTTGTTCCACTTAACTTTCCTAGTGGACAAACATGAAAACAAACTTACTATATGGAGTAGGGACTAACCTTTCTGTCACCGTTTTAAGTACTTGTGTCTATCAAAACAACTAAAATAAATCAATGCAAAAAATGCATTTGCAAAAACTAACTGGGAACATCTGGAGAGCATGACAATAGATGGGACAGAAAATGGAACTGATAGGCACTCATTACCCTTTAAAATCAGAGGGTCAAGCATACTTGTTTTATCACTGGAAATATCAACAGACTCTCAAAACTCTTTACACTCATGTAGGAGACTGTAATAGCACTATTCTGTCACAAACACTTATCACTGGAAAGTTCACGTCAACTTACACCTATCGGTATTACAGATAGGTGGGTTATGATGTATACTCTGAGTTGACATGAAACTATGTATACTTGTCTTCAAAGTCCTGTGATGTATGATCTAGTGTGCCAACACTGACATTATAAGACAAATGAACTACTTTGGAACAATGATAGAGCAATGAAGCACTCAAGAAAAATAAAACTTGTGTAACTTTCATTACCTGTGGGTTTGCTTTGGTCAGGTCTTGGCGTTTCTCGGACAAATTCAATATCTGCAAGAATAATAAAACAAAATATCTGCATGTGTACATGAAGTTGGAGCCAACAGAACTGTGCAGTTGTTAACATCTTATATTACTGAAATGCAATTCAGCTTATAAAAATATATCCAAGTAAAAAAAGGCTCTTTAAGATAATAAAATTTCATCATCTGATTATTCAACACCTCTAAAAGACATCAGCATCCTAAATGTTTGTATTTCATTCTGCTGGGCAGACAAAGAGGGAAATATGATAATCCTAACAAAAATATTGGATGTTTACAATGTAAAAGCGCTGGGATGTAGAGAAGATTGCTATGGGAATGAGAAGAGATCCAAGATGGCTCTATCTTACAAAGACTGGGATAGAAGGTCAAGAAAAATGAACAGATATAGGCAGGTGGATGACTGAATGATTGGATAGGTATGAGAGTGAGTCTAAGCATGAACTGATACAGATAAATTTATGAACTGATGAACTGATGAAAAAAATGCCAAAGATCTGAGAAAGCAAGAGAAACACTTTCACTCTTACAAATCCTTGGAAATAAACATGAGCAATGATATGAGCAACTTACCAGGTAGTTGTCTCCATGTTTAGTTTTTAGCATGCGGACAACTTCTTTCAAGTTGAATGAGTACGTTGTGTCATGGCCCTCAGAGGGGAAGGTCATTGCTGAGGATGCAGAAAATGACATATTAATTAAGAAAAAATATCTCAAGTGAGAACCATAAACATCAAGCATCTTTATCAGGAAATGATAATGAAGCAAATAAACATTATGCAGAATACTTATTCACACAAAACAAATATTACATTATTGAAAACATACACACTCTCACACACACAGTATACAAGGTGGACCCTCTCACCCCTTATATAAAAAAATGTGTTGGAAAGAACAAGGAGGCTAAAATAATTCACAGACATACAAAAACCAAACAACATTAAGTAAGTAGGAATACTAGGGCTCAGCAAAAAGGCAGCGTGTTGTTTATGAAGACAACTTGCAATCCGAGAACGGATATCAACTTGGTCAACTACAAGTCAAGTCACCCCTCCACAAATCCTTATCCAAGCAAGTAAGTATGAGGGCCTATTCACATTTAACAAATTACTGTTGTGTAGAGAGAGAGTGCAGAGGACATGAAACCTAGCAATTAATGCCACAATAACAAAATCCAATTTACAGCTTCATGAAGAGAAAACCTGTTCTCTACGAAATGTGTGTGGACAGTTCCCATAAAATATGTCACAGCTAGAAGCCATGCACTAGAATAACAGGATGCTGCTACCAAACTGTGCATTAAAACACAATAGCATTAAAATGCCTGAACAACTGAGTCATACTCCAGATAAATTAATGAGGATGTGTAGCTTACATGAAAGAATAGCAATATGTTGCCCTGTCTCATTTTCACAATTCATACAGGTAACATAACACTGCACAGAAACTACGCATGCCTGTCTCACAAAAGGCAACAGGTGGTATCTAAACATTTGGAAATAATTTACTCCCGGGCAACGTGAAAACTTAATTGGACCTTTAAACATTGAGGCAAAGCCTGGGCTAAATTCATCACCAATATGGCAAAATCATAATTAAATGTAACCATCTATCTTATGATATTCATAATAACATATTTCTATGACACAAACTCCACATGAGCTACTCAAAGTGCTTCAAGGAATGAGAACATTACCTTGGCCAACATTCATGGTCTTTACATATAACCACAATGATCAAAAAAGTAATCAACAGTCAAAAATGTGAATGCTGGCATGGCAGCAGCCAACTGCAAAATTTTCACAAACCAAGATCAACATAAGGGTCTGTGTTGAATATGTAAGTAGCTTTGTCTTTTATTTTACTTTGTTTTCATTTTAAAATGTCCGGTTAAGATCTGATTTTCGATTTTCTGAAAATTTTTGCCATCATTGTGAATGTAACATTCCTAATATCTCTGTGAGGACAGCTCTTCTGTTGTGATGAACAAAAGTGTTCAAGTGTTCCAAGGACAGCCTGTCTTATCCACTGTATCAACTGCTCACAGTGAAACCCAGAATTAAAGCTCACAAAATACATTGCTCTTGATATACCAGTCTGATTGGTTAATAGGCTAGGAGCTATCTCTGAAGTTCTTCCTTCAGTGAACATAAGGGTGAAACTGGAACATCATACCAAGAACAAAACTACATGAATGATTGAATATGAAATGTAAACTTTAAGCAACTTGTTCATGTGCCTAAATACCAATTAAAATGAATTATTATTAATTTAAGTTAGCAAAAGAGAGATTAAATAACAATCTAGATGCTTTAAATCCTCTTTCCTTTATAAAAATTTAGGCCTTAAGCTCTTAAGTCATATAGAAAAAAAAAATTTCCCATCACCCTGCAGGGCTTTCTACCATCAACATGGTTGTAATCACGCTGAAATATTAGAAAAATATTTCGCCAACACCCACACATGAACTTTTCTTACAAACACACCAATCCTGGCTAGCACACTCTCCAGGTTCTTACATCAGGAAACAAACTAGTAAACAAAGGAACAAACAAGCAACATATTGCTTACAAATAATTCTTTCTGTGATGTAAACCACATCCAAGGTCAGGGCACCTTCAATCTGGGCCTGTTCTTGGCTTCTGCAAAACAAAAAGAGACAAACAATCAGTGATCATGAAGGAAATGTGGCTTAACATTGTGATTCAGCTTCTTTGGAATCCACGTAATTGTAACCTGTGCTTAATCACAAACATTTGCTGATATTACATGGAACATTGCTTTTCCATATAAAACTCATTGGATAATAGAAACTCCCATAAATCCAAACTGCGTCCATGTTCTAAGGAGCTCCACTTAAGTAGTGTTTACTACATTTTACATGACAATAAACTTATAAGAGGTTATTGTACATAAACAAAAGATATTCCGAAAACAAAATGATGTAGTAAAATCTAATGTTGCACAAGAACTTAGCAATGAATATGATATGAAGGACTGAAAACTTCAGAAATGCCATATCATTCTATGTTGAAACTGCATTTTTGTCAGCAGGCCAGTTTGTATTGCATGATGATATATTGCATTTTCCTACATCAACATGGGGAGAGATTTTGGAAATGAAAAGAACTAATTAATTGTGACATCAAAAGTTCTAGCAGAGAGTATGTGAATCGAATGATCTCTCCCATTACAAAAGTGTATGAATAAACAAAAGATGATATAATGATGCTTGAACAAAGTTTTCTGCTCCTTAGTCAGGTGGAGAACATCTCCACATTGAATTTACAGTCAGTTATTTAGTCTTACTGTAACTGAGAAAAAAGAACAATTCTGATAATCCATACTGCTCCCAGATTTGTAACAAAGAATTGTGTTATCAAAGATCTTGAAGCTAGCTAAACTGAAATCATTATCACCATTTGAGTTCTTACTGACGAAAGTAGTAACAAAAGCATTTTAGAACTTGTCAATCTGCACAAATTAATAGTTATATTTCCTGTAACAAATGGGTCTGAAATTCTACAACCAGTATATTCACTGCGTTATAAAGCACCCTTGCAATGATGATAATGATGAAGCTAAAGATGATGAGTCAGTGCCAGACTTACCTGTTCAGCATGTCTCTCATTGTGGATGACATTGTACTTTGGGTCTGAGAGGACATACCAACCTGGAGAGGAGAAAACAAAAAACAGTTGTAAAAACCTTTTCTTCAAAAGGAGAAACAAATGGAGAAGATACCCCTAAGCATTTCATCAAATTTCCAGGTGGCTAATGAAGGGCATTTTGATGGGCAGGTAAAAAAGAAATAAAAAGAAAGACAACCTTCTTTTATTGATGGAGCTGAGGAGGGGGGCTCAGGGGGAGAGACATTGGTAAAGACACTTTATATGAAACTGGCTGCCTCTAGTGACCGCAATGATCTGCTGATGATTAATCTATAAGATGTAATGAAATGTAAACTGACAGGCCTACAAGAGCGGTGATATCCCTTGAGCCAGCCATGAAATACATAGTAAAGGAAATCCTGTCCATTATTATTTTATTAAATGTGCTGTCGCTAACTCTTTTTATAATGTTTGAGAATGCTTTCAGAGGTGTTGGCCAAGGCTTGGCCATGACAGTACAGCAAGACAAGAGCCTCATTAACAAAAGAAAAATTCCCCAACTTATCCATAAATGCACATTAACCAAACTAAAATTAACTAGTGTAGTTCCCCTTTTCGTAAAGTCAAAACAAAATGCATAGCAGTGACCCATCACAGAGCTTTCTACGAAAAGCTGATCACTAAAGTTTCAACAACTGTATCAAAACAGCCATCTGAATGCCCTAGCTCCTAAAACCGTCTCAGAACAGTAACACGAAATGTGGATATTTAAAAGCAAATTATGGAATACAGGCCATGACCTTGGGTATTCATTAACTAGTGATAAGCTTTCTTCTACAGTCACTGCAATAAATAATCTAAAAAGGGATTTGCTTATATTCTTCCTTTAAGTTCAACCAGACTACACTCAACAACTCACTGAACTGTTGTGCATTTTAAAATAAAAGTGTAGTGCAGACAATTAAAAACAAGTGGAGAGGAATTCCATGTGTGCCAGAAAGATTTTCGCATGTAACTTACCAAACCATCAATATACCCTAACCCTAACCCAGGGTCAGGGTAAGGGTTAGGGTTAGAGTCAGGATTAGGGTCAGGGTTAAGGTTAGGGTATGTTGTTGGTTCAGTGTGTTGCATGCGGAAATCTTTCTGGCACATATTTGGAATTCCTCCCAAAAAGTGTGCAGTACAGTCAATCAGATCTAGAGATCTAGTTAGGTTATGAATCATACTAGTAGGTGTAATACTAGTGTGTGCTGGTGTAAACGAAACCTATAACTTTAATACAGACTAGACTAGTCTCATAGTCTACTTAGTTTATCATTCAAACCTTCATCAGCAGAGAAATGTCAACTTCCAGTTCCAGAATCATGCCCAAAACAAAACAGAGGCCCATAATAATTAATATGGGAGGAATTCCATATGTGTGCCAGAAAGATTTCCGCATAGAACACATCGAACAACAACATACCCTAACCCTAACCCTACTCAAACCTTAACCCTAACCCTGACACTGGGTTAGGGTTATGGTTAGGATTAGGGTATGTTGTTGGTTCGGTGTGTTGCTTGAGGAAATCTTTCTGGCACACATATGGAATTAATATTATTAAGATCTAACCTACTCTATTCCTGTTCAAAACATTTTGTATACTTACAGATCTCATGGAAGACTGATTCTTGTTCAGTGCCTCATTGCTCTGCAAAGACACAAAAGTAACACAAAGATTAGAACCCCTTCTCTAGTCTATGCCGCCGCAGAAGCAAAAAGTAGTCTGATACTCCACAACACACTAAACAGAACTGTGCCGTGAACTGTGTAAGATGTGTTTGTATGCAGGCTCGAATCTACGACTGTTAAGGAGGGCGGATTTGTGTGCTGAAAGTCGGGAAAAGCCCCATGACCTGGTTTAACCTGTGGGACGAGCGCTGCTGTTGTTGCATGTTACAGAGGGATCGACAGAGGGCGAGGTGCGACACACTGAAATGACCCGTGGGCTACCGTAGCTCTAACCTCGTGGAAACAACTGTAGTCATTGTGTAGACTAAACTTGTCACCAGTCTAGTCTTTCATACCGAAATGAATGTGGGTTCAGCTTCAGTGAATGTTTTGGTTTTCTGAAAGATGCATTGTGATGACACAAAAGCGAGGAGTGTACATCTAGATCTACTAGAACCAGACGACAAACTTATTTTGCCTCCCTCACTTCAGGGGAGGGGAAGTAACTCCAAGGAGCTCTTGTTACACACGGTGAAGTGCAACACTATTCTCATCAGGTCAGATCGCCCCGTGTCGAAAAAAAAAAAACGCATCATTTTTTTCGCTTCGTGTGCCGCGGTAGTTTATGGGTGTGTGACCGTGTGTGAATATATGACGCCTATATGATGTATGCTCGCCATGTGTGAAGGAAGGCGCTTGTAAGGATTAGGCCTATTATATAAAGCAATGCAAAAATCAACAAAATATGAGGACACTGGAAAGAGTATGGGAGAGAGAGAGAGAGAGAAAGAGAGAGAGAGAGAAAGAGAGAAGGAGAGAAAGAGAGAAAGAGAGAGAGAGAGGCAGAGACAGAAGAAGAAGCCAGAAAAACAGTGTTTATGAGACAGAAAAGGAGAGGCCGCGGTGACCTTGGGTAATGCAGGACAGAAAAATGAGTAATAGATACACATGTACGTTTTTTTGTTGTTGTTGCAGGCATACAGACATACGATACCGAGTCAATTCACAGATTTACGTCACACAGAAGAAACACTATAAGTTACAGACTACAAATAATCATTACATTCAGCCTACTTTTGTTTTCTATTAGCCAAAAAAAAAAAAAANNNNAAAAAAAAAAAAAAAAAACGCTCAGATAGTAATATAATAATATGTGAAATAAGTACAGTAATGTCATTATGGTACATGCTTATTACAGTATAACATGGAAAGGAAGGAGACTGTCCCTCACATTTGACTGAAACTTTAGAAGAGGATGAGTGGACGCAGGGAATGAAAAGAAAGGGCGGTGGAAGAGAGCCATTACACAGTTTGGTCATGGTCGTATGAGTGAGTGAGTGATCGTGAGTGAGTGAGTGAGTGAGTGAGTGAGTGAGTGAGTGAGTGAGCGAGCGAGTGAGTGAGCATGAGTGGAAAGGTTGGTGAGTGAATGAGTGAGAGTGAGAGGGAGAGAGAGAGAGGCGAGCGAGAGGGAGGGAGACAGCCAGAGACACACACAGACAGGGAGAGAAAAAGAGATTTCCAACTCAGAAAGACTACGATTTACTGTACTTGTTTCATAAAGGCCTACCTCTTTCCGAAATCACAAAACCGTCTCATGCAAGGTAACTTTATCCTGGCCGCATAACTGATATTAACTGAATCTGCTAGTAACTTAAGATCACTTGAGGATGAGCACTAAATTCGAGTGGGGGTTTTGAATATGACAGACCTGAGCTATTTCAGGCTAATATGCGCTTTATTAATAGCATAACCTGAGCAGACGGTGTGAGTTAAGTGTGGGTGGGTTCTGATGATACGGCAGTTATGAACTTGTGAGACCCACACAATGTAAGGAGTGGGGAAAAAAATCTTTTGTGAACAATCAATAATAATATTATCTGTCAGTGAACAATAGTGTCGAAAGGAGGCGGAGAGGAGGGGACAATACTTTGAAGCAATTAAAAAGTGTAGTAAGTGTGGAAATATGNATGTGAAATAAGTACAGTAATGTCATTAAGGTACATGCTTATTACAGTATAACATGGAAAGGAAGGAGACTGTCCCTCACATTTGACTGAAACTTTAGAAGAGGATGAGTGGACGCAGGGAATGAAAAGAAAGGGCGGTGGAAGAGAGCCATTACACAGTTTGGTCATGGTCGTATGAGTGAGTGAGTGATCGTGAGTGAGTGAGTGAGTGAGTGAGCGAGTGAGCGAGTGAGTGAGTGAGTGAGTGAGTGAGTGAGTGAGTGAGTGAGTGAGTGAGTGAGTGAGTGAGTGAGTGAGAGCATGAATAGGTGCGTGAGTGGAAAGGTTGGTGAGTGAATGAGTGAGAGGGAGAGAGAGAGAGGCGAGCGAGAGGGAGAGAGACAGCCAGAGACACACACAGACAGGGAGAGCAAAAGAGATTTCCAACTCAGAAAGACTAAGACTTACTGTACGTGTTTCATAAAGGCCTACCTCTTTCCGAAATCACAAAACGGTCTAATGCAAGGTAACTTTATCCTGTCGGCATAATTGATTAACTGAATCTGCTAGTAACTTAAGATCACTTAAGGATGAGCACTAAATTCGAGTGGGGGTTTTGAGTATTACAGACCTGAGCTATTTCAGGCTAATATGCGCTTTATTAATAGCATAACCTGAGCAGACGGTGTGAGTTAAGTGTGGGTGGGTTCTGATGATACGGCAGTTATGAACTTGTGAGACCCACACAATGTAAGGAGTGGGGAAAAAAATCTTTTGTGAACAATCAATAATAATATTATCTGTCAGTGAACAATAGTGTCGAAAGGAGGCGGAGAGGAGGGGACAATACTTTGAAGCAATTAAAAAGTGTAGTAAGTGTGGAAATATGTGCGCAATTATCATGGGGGAGGTGTCACAATAGTTTTGGAAGCTAGTGTGTCAGTCTTGAGAATTTTTTTTTTTTTTTAAGGAGTTAGGGGTATTGCTCCTTAATCTCTCCCGCCCCTACCTCCCATGATTCTGCCCCCGATATTACAAATCTTCAACGTGTTCACCGCCGCAAAAACACTCCCTGTGGTCTCTATTCTGTCTTTAACGGTCCGACAAATATCGGCATTCCGAGACCGTATTCTTAGATTGTATTGGGCATGAGCAACAGACCACTAATGCAGTGTATTGACATGGTACGGTTTGTAGAAGGAATGTAGGAGGAAAAGGGGGGAGGGGGAAGGGATGAGGCGCGGACCGAGGTGTAGTGCGATTAACAAAATTATGCAGGGTGGTTTTCGTAACCATTACACCGGCTCATCGGATTTCGTTCTAATTTGTTTCTCAGGAATAACATTTAAATTATTATGAAGGTATGATCTAGTCGGGCTGCAGAGATAATGGAACGCTAAGGTGTGAGAAAATGAAAGTTAGGCCTACAGCATACGTGAAAGAAAAAAAGTAACGTCAAACAGCGGAGGAATATAGATCTATCGAAAAAAAAATCAAATGAAAATAACAGGGAGAATATGTGTGACATAAAAACAAATAGAGAACAGGGGATAAAAATCCAATGTGGGTATATCTAATATCCAGTCCCACTGCCATGCCTGTCCTTGTATGTAAGATTGAAGTGCTTAAAATATTAAACTCTACAGTGTATTGTGCAGTTTCGTTTGTAACCTTGGCCTAGCTTAGCTTGAGGCGTGGTCGAAATAAATCTTAACCCAAGACGATGAAGCTGTCAGCCAAAGGGCTCTTGTAACATGAGCAAAACAAACGTTTCGATGTCATGCAACCTGGCAACCTGGCGCAGTGCTTACGAGATCGTGGCTTGATCGCAGGGCGGAGGGTGAAAGGTGTCCATCTTTCACATAGCTTTTGCAAGCCAAAACATACGTATTTAAAAAATGATAAAATAATATTTAGATGTGCAACCTGGCTTTATGGCTGCTTGATGACAGGACTATGCCAGGATTCATTATCGTCTTAGGCAGTAAGCCAGAAGATAAATACGTTAGACCTAACGAAAGTGGTAGCCTGCCACTTGTGTTAAAAGATAGCTGCCTGCTTCTGGGGGCAGACTGGGGTAGTCTAGTAGGAGTTGACCTTTTCAGTCAGTGTAGTTATCCATTACCTTGTTCTGTAAGTATGCCATGATGAAAAGGGTTAAATGCTAAAATGCTACTTCTGCGATTGTGAGGTTTGTGGGTGAGGG
>JAWQUT010000363.1:297631-315843 GCA_033807755.1 Ellobium chinense | reverse complement strand
GGAGAGAGAGAGAGAGAGAGAGAGAGAGAGAGAGAGAGAGAGAGAGAGAGAGACTTGATAATGAGCTTACAGTATGTTTTTCCCAGATACTTGTGGAAAAAAAAAAAAAGACCCATAAATTCTAAGTTGTTTCAAAATCTAGAGCCGAATGCGCAATGCTTTTTAACTTTGCGCACTGGCAGTAACTTTGTGAAACTCCCATAAGATCAAGTACGGGAAATTCCGTTGATGTTATCAGGGTTTGGAAATTCCCGTAGTTACTGCCAGTGCCCAAAGTTAGACAGCATTGCGCATAAGGCCCCTACTATCTAGTCAATACAAATTTAAAAGAACGAAAAAAGTCTACTACTATTCAGAAGAGTACGAGTAGTGAGCTAGTGATAAGGAAGAAAAATATATTGGATACCCCATGGAGTATATTATTATGCGGTATAGTAGTGTTGGTCTAAGCATAGTCTTCAAAAGTCCTTACCAAAGAGTGGGGCATTTCTGGCCTATCTTCAATTGCAGATCTTGATATTCCTGGCCCGAAGGACCGTGACTGAGGAAGCCCACCACGATCCAGGGATCTCTTCACCATTAATTGCTCGTAATGAGACTTTTCAATCTTGCGCTCAACAGATCTGCCAAAACGATTCGAGGGTCCGTTGGCGGTGCCGGCGTCGAAACTGCGATCCAACCCTCGGCCATTGAAATTCCTCCGATCGAAACTACGATCGGATCGTCGCCCTTCGAAGCTGCGATCAAAATTCCGGTTGTCGAAGCTCCGATCCGCCATGCGGTCATCGAAACTGCGGTCCAGGGTCCGAGCTTCAAAGCTCCGGTCTGGATTCCGCCCATCCGGGCTACGATCCACAATCCGTCCGCTCCGCGACGTCGTCTTGTGAGGGCTTCCTGGGCTGCGTTCGCGGCTCATGCCGCCTCGTTTCTGGACGCCGCGCTCCATGGTTCGTGATGCCCTTGAAGAATATCCGTGAGACGCTTCGAAACTTCGGTCCAGGTTTCTACCACCGTAAGAGGCGTCAAAGCTGCGATCCATGCTCTGGGGTCCGTTGGGCAGGCTCAGGTGATTCTGTTCGTAGTACCTCGGCGAGTCCGAGAGATCGAAACTTCTGTTCAGTCTGCTACTCCGAGCGTTACGAAAACCAACAGAGTTATCCCCTCCTCCCTCGTGCATGTTGTATATCCTGTACTTGAAGGATTGTGCCGGCTGAGGCATGATGGCGGAGTGGTAAAGACAGTTTCTTATTTAGTCCACAGGGAATCAGAAAGCACGAAAAACTCCACGAAACATCTAGAAGTTATTTAAAGGTAAGAAAAGAGGATTAAAAAAAAAAAATACTTGGCTAAAATGTGTTGAATCACTGGTAAAAAACTAACTCTTAATGTCTAAAATTAGATGAAGCACCGGAAAAACGGATTCCTTAGACTATAATTTGATGTTACACTGAAGTAACTGATTTCAAACATCTACAATTTGTGAAATCACCGGAAACAAAATATTCCTAAAATTACAGCACGTTTATTTAAGTATTGAACTTTCAGGATAAGGAAACATGGAAACTTCGGCTTAATCACCTAAAAAAAAAAAAAAATCCACAGTTTGCTGTTCAACCAAGCGCAGAATAAATACTTGGCACACATTCATAGGTAAAAAACCTGCACACAGTTACACAATCCATGTCTGGGCAAACATTGTGCATCAGGACTCTATGACTCATCCTCCCGTGGAAGGATGGCCGCAACAAAAGGTAGCAAAGAACTTCTCCCTGACACAAGCCTCTTCTCTTCTCTACGCTGGAAAGGTAAAACAGTCGACTCGGCTAAATTGTAGTCCGCTTTGTGGCATTTTCGCTAATAGCAACTTTTTTTTTTTGAAGAGACAAAGAATTCGAAAACTATTAATAAACATTGCATACTGGCATCCCCCCTTTTACTGCCACTTCACAAGAGAATGGACAAGTTGCAATTTTTTCAAGCTTCCTAGAACTTGCTGTTAAGAGGAGTTGCTAACAAAACTCTTAGCAATGATAAAACTGTTTCCAGCTCGACCGGAGAGTTAGTTATCAGACTGACACAAGAGCTAGTCAATACAATATTAATAACTTAATGGACGTAAAACAAACATTTAAGAATAGGTCTCAGCCCTCATCGCCTCTGTTTACGCTGATAAGCCTCGCCGAATGGAAGAAAGGCAGAAAGCAATGTAGATGCCAATACAGAACTACACTGCAAAAGATTTTGACTTCGTTTTAGCTGTGAGACTTGAAAATAATATCCACAAACGCAGGACGAAAATCAAATTCTGATAATTGATCAGAAAAGAGAAATACATCATCAAACCATCTACACAGATTCCTCGAAAATACTTCCGTTTGCAACGTCGAGAATACACGATACAGAAGTTCTCAGTTAACACAAACACTGCCTCATACAGTCTCCGGAGAGCACATTCTCTTTTAACAATCCAGACTGCCTTGTTTCTTTAAAGATCACTCTGAATAATACATAACTTCTGATAACACGCTCTCAGTGGTTGGTCCCAAGGGTGGGTGTGTTGTTAGGATTTTACTCGACAAAAGATTACATCGATATCGCATAGTGGGATCAAAATTGGAGATTTTACCTTCGCGCATATAATCCAGTCGGATAAAGACTATTCAAAGGATTTGGACAGATTCATGTAACATGACACATATATAGATTAAGTACTTTTACAAATACAATGCAGCGTCAAATACCAAAGTGCCAAAAGCAGATAACAAAAGTTGAAAACATGTACACAACTGACCAAGTCTAGTCCGAAGTGCTCTCTGGACGATACCAAGCAACTTGCTAGACTACTGCATGAAGATGATTCACACAAGCACATTATAGCCACAAATATCAAAGTGCCAAAAGCATATATTATAACAAGAGTGGAAAATTTTTACACAGCTAACCAAGTCTAGTCTTAAGTACTCTCTGGACAAAACTAAGAAACGTGCTAGACTACTGCAAGAAGATGCCTCGCACAAACACCATAAATACCAAAGTACCAAAAGAAAAACAGATGCAGGAAACTCTTCCAACAACTGATCAAACCTTGTCCTAAGTACACGCTGGCCTGTACCAAGCAACTTGCTAGACTACTGCAAGAAGATGCCTCACATAAGTACAATATAACCACAAATATCAAAGTGCTAAACACAAAACCAAAGTTGAAAACCCTTACGCAACTGACCAAGTCTAGTCCTAAGTGCTCTCTGGACTATCCCAAGCAACTCGCTGGACTACTGCAGGAGAATGACTCACACAGAGTCACAGTTTTTCAGCAGTTGCAGCACATAACTCCACACCGCACCAGGAGAGACTAGACTTAAATGAAACATCAGGTGCTGGTTCTGGTATTTTAAGCCAGATGTGACACCAGACGCCCTAGCAAAACTAATTGTTATGGACTGGTAGGGATTATGAGACAAAGGTACTTCTGTCGAGGCTTTGTTATGGTATGGCAATAAGTTCAATAGGCCCCTATCACATATCGTCTAATCTATGCGTGGGCTAAATGTGAAAAAAAAAAAAGCAACAACAACAACAAACTCTTAGATAACGCCTGTTCAGAGTTTGAAAGCTATTCGTCGAACACTTCTACACTACTAGTACTAATAACACTGATAATTACAAATATGAGATTTTTAAGTCTCATGTCCAGGCAAAGCCCACTCACACGACTTTACTCTTAATACCTCAGCTGGCCAGACTATTCAGTAATTTCCTTAACTTCATGAGAAAGATACCGTGCCGCTGCTATTATCTTTGGCGCTTTTTGCTGACATTCGATACTGGCAGGAATCCAGTTTTCAGACAACTAAACCATCAGTGGTATGCAAAGTCATGACAGAAGGACCCGTCCTTACACCACATGACAACAAATCTATAAACGATACACAAGAAATGCAAAGCAGAATTACTTGTAATGTCAAGTTCAACCCACAACAACTATGAAACTGCATACATCAAAATGCCGTCCGCTGATTCAGCCCTGGAAATATTTTCTCATTAAATTTCTTTCTCAACGTCATCATACATTGTTTACTTTTCAAGTAGGTCAAATTGTCAACATGACTGTGATGAACTTTGACTCACTCAGCCAAAAGGGCAAAGAGTTAACGTTCACAGTCTCCGACTTAAGACTTGGCCATTGGACTACAGACTATACTTTAGAACTGCCTTCCATACTATGCCCACCTGCAAAAATAATATGATCTCAGGAAAGACGTCTACGCTCGTACATAAGGTGTTGGGCAACATTTTAGTTTTTGGTTGGGGATTCATAAACGACTTAAGCTTCAGTGAAAAGAAACGACTTAAAAACTGCCCTCAAAAAGGATATTCTACATTGCCATTCTAAGGTACTTTTTCACCAGTCCAACACCAAGTCTATATAAGGTATTGTGTATTGTTATCGTATATCCCGATCGCATGCGACTGATGGGGAATGTGGACTGGGGTGTGACATATTGCTCTACCTGAATCATAAGGTCTGGGCAAAATTCCAACTTAACCTGCATGGCTGGATCGATATTCACCGTGAGCCAGCTTCAGTTCAAACAACTGCCGAGTGCATTTCCGAACTGCACAAATTCATTTCGACCGCTTTTGAAATACAAGGTAAACAAGGCTGCATTAATTGAGTACATGTTCCGGAAATGCGCAAATCCAGATTGAATGTCTTTGAAATAAAATGAAGTAGGGTTAAAAACAACTAAGCGAATTTGTCAAAGAGAGTGCTGACCCATTCCGAACGCGTTTGAAAGAGGGGGGATTGTGATAATAATAATAAAAAAAGGCTCTTTAAAGTTTATGCATCTAATTACTTTACGTTGTATGAAATATATATATATATAAAAAAAAGTAAAACTTTCAATGCAATTCATTTTTCTCATTCAAGTTTGAATGAACAGACGAAGAAATGGGCTTCTAATTGCACCACTACTACACACTGATCTAACTATATGCAAGATGGAATTTCCAAGTTTGTACAATCACTCTTCGTTTATGGAGTATTGGATATTTATCCTCAGTGAACAGTTCACGAAACTGCGCACTTTACAACCACAATTTAAAGAAATGTCTTAACACCTCTCATATCAAGCATATGCTCGTTGTTCAGTAATACTGTGGAAGGGCTTTATAAGTTTATAAACGAAACATAAAAACAACTATCCTGTTTTATCTCCCAACGTGGGTAACAAAGACTGATCAACGTAAAAATCACGATCTGTTCATATCACACAAATGACAGCAGTCTAATATGGCTCCATATCTTTTTTTTTTAAATCTGCGATATGTACTGTACAGTCCTTAGGACATGTCTTAAGATAAACTTAAGACATGATCTTAAATTGTTTTCAAGACAAGTCTTAAGTCTTAAGTTAACACTTGATCTTACGACACGTCTTAAGTTAATTTGGAAAATATATCTAACCTTGACACGTCTTAAGTTCTTCTTAAGATCTGTCCAATTTGATCTTTAGACATGTTTTAAGATGATGAATCCCTGCTTCTTATAGCTGCAGGAGGCCAGCATACCAATAGATGAAGTCAGGAAGACCTTCCGAACAGTTTTTAACAAAGCTATGCATTAAGTTCACAGCGACCGGCCCTTCTGTCATGGCTAAGTATCAATACACCACTGAACGAGAAAATTCTGAGCACTAAGTCACACGTCTTTTGCCCTAAGAGAAAACAGCTCAGCATTAATCACGTGTCACTTCAAAGCACATGAACACAGATAATATCGGAAAAGTCATTGTTATCGTTACTATCTAAACACAGAGGCAGTGAGAACGAAGCGAAGGGGTGATAATTCCTTCCAGGACACATTTGCTTGGGAACACAAACTAAGTACCAACTGATCGCTTGAGGTCACAGCGACACCTGGAAATTTCGATGACACACAATTTTATGTGAATTCTTTAAACCATCAGCGTAAGATGGTTGTCGAACTCATAAAACACAAGAGCAACAAACCGATAACAAACGAATGATGAAAGACATAGCCTCGAAGCAAACTCCAAAAGGACGGTGTACACACACAGGTGCGCCCGTTGGAAAAAGTACCGACCGTGAAAACCAATGTCAACCCCGTAACGGGAGAGAAATATCGATCCAGAGCGCGGCATAAACACTCTCATCCACTCCAGTGTATCCAAGGGGGAAAAAAACATTAAGGGAGTCGAGAACGAGAGATGAGGTCGCGAGAGAGGAGAGAGATGAGGTTTAAAGCTGTTGTGATTGTGGTCGCCGCTGCGGGAGGGAGCGGGAGAGGATGGGGAAGAATATTATAGTACAGTGTATTACCTGAAGAGGCAATCAATAGTACCTGGCGTATGAAAATATTAAGAGTCGGTAAAATACAAGGTGATCCTCTACGCAGCATATTTAGTCTATTAGGTGGGTTCTGCACTGCTGCACTGTGATTTACAATACGGTGCAAAGGGCGTGATGCAACAGTATCCATGATACAACATCTGTGTTAGCTGTGGGTTACAGAACTGAACACACGATGCTCAGCCGTACATACGTTAAGTGTGAAGGATTTTCATGTTATAATGGACTCTTTCACACTCTTGTGAAACACAGATTATGAACACCAAGCAATGAATGCGTTACTTGTATTTAAATGCTTAGCCTACTTATCATACGCGATCAGCAGGCAAGTATTTAATTTCTTTAATATTTCATTCCTAGAAGTCTGCCTAATCTAATGCCAACTCTGATGTAGGCTACAGCTGATGAATAAAATGGAGATTGCCACCCATCTTCGCGCTGTATGTCTTTAAAAAGACATGTAAAAAGATCCTTCTATGTGCATGCAGTACAGTCTCCAACTATTGGCAACTAGAGAGTATAAAGTGTATAATCAGTCGTTCTTAGCAACATCAACGACATATTCCCGCGTAATCTCTTTTTCATTCACTATGTCACACTCAAGCAACCCGTAAAAAACTGCCAGCCAGCAATTTATCGCACACCCCGCCGTTAGTTTAGACAAAATTTTCCCACTAAACACCACGGATCATAAAACATCAAAACAGGTCATCAACCGAATACAGGTACAGTATCAAAATCATTTCCCCCTTTCATCTATAACAGTATCAGGCTGACTCGAATAGGGACAAACATGTAGTAAATCGCCAGTAGTAAAGAAAATGTTAACAACCAAATAGCACAGGTCAACGATCGTTTGACAATGATGACCCAGAAAAGAGTCGTTGGTGTCCATAAAGTCAGATACCTGGAATCTGATTCAGCGCTTAGGAATCCAAAATGTGAACTGGTGGACCAGAAAGATCGACTGGGACACAATACATAACAGAAAAGAAGGCAACGCAGTCTTTTTACATAAAGTTACAATCGAAATCTACGTGGTCTTTCACAACCCTGTTACTCTGTGGTCTCTAGCTGGCAAAGCTATCAGCGTGAACAGCAGACGGTGCGGGTTCAATTCTTCTGACTGCTTCTTCAAAATGTCCATATGGGATTTTAAGAAAGTACGAGCAACAGGTGGACACCTGTGACTATTTTAGATGTGGCTCAACTTGCTTGACAGACTCATATGAAGTAAACCAGCTGAAGCGCCTGTTTGACAGTAAGAGCATCTTCTGTGAAGATTTTTCTGGCTTTTCCACCCTCTGTAACATAGTTTTCTATCTCGCGAACTTAACCAATTTAAACTTTATTAAAGGAAACCAAACCCTCAGACACAAGGAATGAAAAGATAAAACCTTAATGGCTTTCTGAGTCATAAAGTCGCTACACAGCGCTGATCCGCTTAAGCGAAACTCCCGATTTACTTGTAATATTTTCCAGACCACAGAATAATGTTGCAATTTCAATACAAAAGCCACTGAATTATTGCAGTTTCTTCTAATCGACACTTGTTTTATGCTACGGAGGAACTGCGATTAAGCGAACTCGACTGTATTACTCAACACTTTGTTTTCTCCAGTGCAAAGGGATTAATGAGAAGAGCAAACAGGTTTCCGTGAGCTCTTGGCTAAACCTGATCATACATACTAAAGCTGACGTTGCGCAGCCCTGCCTTTGAAGTATGTACAATATGGCTGTTTGCTCAAAACGTAACACATGAAAACAAAGAGCAAAAGCAAAAAGACCTCGGACAAAATGGTCGACGATGAAACATTCCTGACCAGAAGATAGCGAGAAGGAAAAACGGTTACTAGCCTACTATCAAGAAAGACCAAACATTGTTGTAAGGTCGAATAGGAACTACCACTGTACAAACAGAAAGGGAAACTACCGCATGTTATACAAAGGGACACTACTGCAAAGTAAATTTGATTTCGGTCACGATGTCAAATACGAGGCACCGTATTGAAAATACCTTAGGAAGAAAGCGCGCATAAATCTGGGCTACACACTGCCTGCACTCTTAAATACGACAATTTTCTGCGTTATCTTCTAAAACGTATAAAAATTACTTTAATACCTGGTATAGTTTTCACACAGAACGCTCTTGACATATCAGAAGCCATATTTTTTATCCGAGTCCTCACAAGTCATGCGTTCAAGAAGAAAAGCTCCAGATAAAAACTGTCAATGTTACTTCCACATTGTTCCCACGACTGACAAAGCTTCATTAGGTCCTGGTAGATACCATATAAGATATATTCAAGCAATCCCCAGTTCACATATCATCGACGGAAGATGTTCTACGGAGCTGAGCTAGCGTCTGAACTTCCAGAATGCTGGGCCACTCTTTTGCCACAGACATCCAACCCGGGAAATGAATAGAAGTCCAAAAATGTATGTCCTTATCAAAACAAAGTCTGAAGAAAGATGTATGATGCTTAAAGCCGCCAAGGCTCTGCATAAATATTCGACAGTTTTTCTTCAACGGACACGTTATCACGATACAGACGGCAGAGCAGCTTCAGGAATAAGGAAAGGATAAAGTGAGGAGGATAAAGTCAGACGAGCTTGGGTCAAACAGAATGACGGTGTCTGGCATTTAAGGTTTAGAGTGTGGTCTGCCAGAGTGTGGCTGCTTAAGTCAGAAGACGGCAGCTACGTTAGCACGAACATCAAGGGAAACCTGTTGAATGTGGGGGCTTACGATACACTTACTTTGCCCAGAAGGCAAGGAAATTCTGAGTAAACATCCCAGAGCAAACGGGAGCGGGACTGGGCGTACTTACATTAGCCGGGTGACAAGTTTGGTTTTCTTTGGTGCGTAAGAATTGTGTGACACCTGGTTGGGTTTTATGACTGACCTCCCGCCCCTCACGCCCCTACCCCATACACAAGCATTATCTCTCTGTCTCTGTNGTTTTCTTTGGTGCGTAAGAATTGTGTGACACCTGGTTGGGTTTTATGACTGACCCCCCGCCCCTAACACCCCTACCCCATACACAAACTTTATCTCTCTGTCTCTGTCTGACTTTCTTCTTCTTCTCTCTCTCTCCTTCCCTCCTCTCTCTCTCTCTCTCTCTCTCTCTCTCTCTCTCTCTCTCTCTCTCTCTTTCACTCTCACTCTTCTCATCCAGATTGAGCACCTATCTGACTCAACATCCTGGACCCACTGCAGGCTCAAGCAAACACCAGAAGAAGACATTAGCATATTATTATGTTAAGATGCGAAAGTAGATCATGACGAAGAAGCTCAAGCTGACGGACACAAAAAAGTACATGCAGTGCACAGACCAGGACAAAAGTGGAAAAAATAAGGACATAGAACACTAGTGTCTGACACGTAAGTTACCACACGGAACCAGACGAGGATAGAAGCGAAACTAAGGAAATACAAAAACTACTGTGTCTCAAACCCAAGTTACCAAAAGGAACCGTAAACTTCCCAATGGTTCAAGAGGAAGACACAAGTACAGCTGTACATCGGTCAGTGGTCTTTACATTCCCAGCTGATTTAAATGCTAGTAATACTACAGATGCAAGACCGACTTTCTCACGCGATGTTGCGACCAAACCCAGTTGGCACAAACAGCGTAACGATTGTAGGCCCGGGCAAAAGCAACATTACTGTGTCACTGAATCGGATAAAAGACAAGCTACCAAAGATTAATACAACTGCAACTATGCGAACAATAAGGCAAAAGAATCACAGTAATGACTACTAAAGTTCTGATTTATTTAACAATTTCCTCTCAATAAGGAGATGCCTTTTAAAAGTATGGGCACCGTGAGTTTCAAAACGAAATCTGGCTGGAAATTCCAGCCAATACATTTTCTTTTTTTTCGGCACTTTCCGAGGTACTGTGCTTCAAAAACGTTAACAATGTTAAGAATTTCAGGCCACATTTGTCTCAACATGACGTGAACTTTCAAACGGAGGCAATAAGTAAATGTCATCACCGGGTGCGCAATCATTATAAGGTATGTCCCCTCTGTAACTTCCTACAATCTGTCTATAGACCATAGTGTACACGGTGAAAGGTAACCTTTCATCGTCCAGTAAAAAATACCCCCTTAGAACATCAGCAAAGATTACCCTTTAACCCAGGTCTCACAGCAACAAAGACACTCCAATTTTCTTACTCTTAACGACCAAAAAAAAAAAAANAACGACAAAAAAAAAAAAAAAGGTATGGCAGCTCTTGGAACATAAACTTTAAAAAAAAAACAAAAGAAGTTTTCTCCACAACACGGATACACAAAAACCCCAATCAAAAGGATTCAATATAATCAAGTGACTAAATGACATCGCTTTAACTGTTTAACTCTCAAAACACACACAGACATACAGAGAGAGAGACAGAGAGAGAGAAGCCATTCCCGAAACTGCTACATAGAAAGACAACAATAACAATTCAAAGAAAATTTCACAACCATCTCAAGTACTCTGGCGTGTCAACAACTGACATGTTCAAGTGGAGAAGGCGCGCCTTAAATGGAATGTGCAGTTACCTCTCAAGTGGCTGCGGTTATTTTTACCATAAACATCAAAAGAGCGCGGGCGGATTGGTCGTACAGGTTGGGCTGCACCACAACACTGGCGTTGTCGGCACAAGCTAAGATGACGTTACTGTTACAGGATATTTCATAAAGGTGGGCTTTGTTTGCCTTCACTCCTCCTTCTTCTCTTCCATCTCTTCCACCACCACCACCACCACCACCACCATCACCATCACCATCACTACCAGCGCCACCACCAAAGAAAACAGAGCTCAGTAGTAACATTTACAAATCTCTCTAGCTGTAAGTTGCCCTGTTGTATTTAAAAAACTTGATTGTTCGATAAAGCTTGTTTGTTAATGACCGAAGTTGTCAACTGTCTCTACATAATCAGATGTTCGTTTGTTCCTTAACCCTCAAAGACCCACTGTGCCATGTGGCACATGAGCTTGGTATTTCAGTAACAAAACAAGATATGTGGAAATGACTCCTCAACGAACCAGCGTGCAATGGCATATATTACTAAATAACATTTAAGAGTCTATATAGACATTATAAAAGTTAAGCTGGAAAGGTGTAAACTACTTACTCAAAACACAAAAGGAACTGGCTTTGTCACTATATTAACTTTTCTACCCTTGGGACTTAGAGGGTTAAATGCAAGACATAATATGTTTCTATAAAAAATTTCACTTCCAAAATCTACGACTGTCATCTGACAAAATACTTTAATGGCTCTACTAACTGAAAACAGGGCTCTTGAATGATACATTTTGCGAAAGGAGTGCTACAGCATTGCAGACACTCAATGGCCTATACTCATGGATTTCAGATCTGGATTTCATTACTCTTCAGTTAGGCCTAAACAAATATTCGTTGTATCCCAAAATTAGTTTGAGTAGTGTTTCCCCCTCAAAAAATATCTCTGTTCCCATCAGGTTTGATACTCTTAAGATATTGAATTCCCAAACTAACTAGTGGCAGAAATAATTTAATATATCAAGTGGTCACAAAGCCTAAAATTTGCATACTTTTTCATCTACTTGATCTGTCGTACACGCCGACCCCCTCCATCTGACNTATATATATATATATATATATATATATATATATATATATATATATATATATATATAAGTATCATCAATCATCATCCAATTACGTCATGACACCTCACAAGTGTATGTAGCACACACCAAAATAAACACACAGCACCTCCACCCAGTAGACCATTTTTACCATCACCGACTTAAGAGAGCTCTTTTAAGAAATCGTGAGCTACTATGACCCTATTAAGCAGTGTCTTGCAACTGGAGATCACTCCAGAGAGGACCTTTATTTGCCTAGCCAAGAATGGGTACCAAAATCCAGTCCAGTTATTATAATTGTAAGACTAGGTTCTTTACTACACTATATTTACCTAACTGATTTCAGACTTAAGCGGCAGCCTCGGCATTTTCTATTTTCTATATGTAACAATGCATTGTGAACATGTGTGAAGTTAGTAGTTGTAGTGCTTAAAATGTACATGGACAAGTCCCGCTGCATACTGTATGTACCATGTGTGTGGTCTGGGCTTATTCCTAATAAACTTGTTAAACTTGTTATAGTACTACAGTGAAATCCATTCTGCTCATTCTCAAATCGCGCGATTGCAACGTCTGTTAAAATCACAATATTTTTCCAATAACAAAATACCGAATTTTCATACACAAGTCACTGGATAATCGCAACTTCCTTCCCAGAGAGGCCGGATAGACAAGTAGCTAGATTATCAGTCACTAGTTAATTACGCAGAATGTTATCAGAAAACACCATCAAATAACAAGGAATTCAGAGGATACTCTTAGCCCAACAAAGTATCCGCACCTGTCCGTAATGGATAAAAAAAAAAGGTGTTTATGAATATGTGTTTAAAAACGAACTGTATGTGCATCAAGTGCCTGCTGTATTCTTATAAAACAGTGAAGGGAGGTCATTCTCAGTTATATGTATCCAAGCAATCAGTCGTCAACTTCTTGTAATAATGACGCAACCGTGGAAAACATAGCTGAGTTCGTATAACAATAGTCTGACGTCTATATTGACCGAAAGGAGGGGACACCTGTGCAACATTTGAGAAAAGGAGTCCGATTCAGTATAAAAGAAACAAACAGGCCTACATCTATCTACACCACAATATCAAGAAAGCTTCCAATCCAGCATAAGTACAGTGTTCACGGATAAACTACTCCCTGAAAAGAATATCATCAGATCCATGAAATACTCCACCCAAGGACATCAAAACAAAATCATCTTACCTAACACTTCATAGCCAACGAACCCTGAACACACTAAGACATTTTATCGTATCCAACAGGCGGTCGATCACACGGGAGTGACCACTACCATATTATGCAAACCATGCGGATTCGTACCCAGCTAATGGCTCAACATTTCCAGAATTAACACTGCAAGGTGTCCGGCACGAAAAAGAACGTAACAGCGGGGGGAACACAAGTCACGAAATGAAAGACAAACAACAATGAAATCCTGGGACCGAATTGGAAGACCATAATAGTAATAATAAAGTACAAAAGTCACCTGCCCTGCTGGTATCACGGCAATATCCTTTACTGGTATTTGAATCGTTTCCCTTGTTGGTCAAGAGAAATCCAGATTTTTAACGCCTGAGAAATCCTTTTCACATCGTATCGCTGAGATCTCATTCCACACCCACAAGTGGTGAGAGGTACTAAGGTGTGACAAGAGCTTCCTGACTCCTCTTGATAAACCGGGAAATCGACAAAAGCCGCATCCACTGTCTAATAATGGCGAGCCTGAGTTATACCAATCGATCAAGGCCGACCTAATACATTGGTGCAAAAATGACTGGAGGACAGTGGCTTTTACTTGCATCATCTGACGAAAGGACTTATCTCTGCCAAACTTGCTATTGAGAAGTTTAAATGGTTGTTTTGGAAATAATTACAACTCTTTGTTTCAACAATATATTTGTCCATTTTCCTTGACTGTATTGAGGATATCTGTAATTTCGCAAACAAAAAAAAAAGTACCCTTCAGTTTAAAAAGCAAAAACAACCTATTATTACTTTGCTCTGTTTGTTACCATAACATAAAGTTATATCCACAGCGACAGTAATATAGCATTAGGCTACTGCTATTGCAAAGATAGACGCTACACTTCTCAAGGCGGGTCAGGAGTATGCTGTGGATATTTTCGCTAGGGAAAACCAAAGCATTCGCTGGGCAGTGCCGTAATAATCAGTGGTGGCGGAGTGGTGAGGCTAATTTGATTCCGAACACTTGTTATAACATCCCGGTCAGGATCAATTGCTAATCCTATAATGCCTATTAAGCCAAGAGCCTTCTTTTCTTCACTATATGGAACTTTTTGGCGCAAGCCTTAGGCGAGCTCAACTGCTAAATATTATGTCTGCGATTAAGTTTGTGTACATAATAATATGCTATGTTGAGACTTTGCCAAAATGGAAGTCTTTGCCCAATAGGTGGAATAATCTGTATATAACAATATAAACATTAGATGAAAAACAAAAAAAAACATGGCGATTTTTTTTTATTATCCTCTGTACTGATCTTAATATCAATTCTACATGCAAGACTTGTTAGAACAGAGAAATATTCTGCAGGCTGAGCCTGTAAGTTTGTTGTTCGTTGAGTTCAAATTTAGTCTTCATACGAGGTACAGCAGTAAAATCGTTGACAAATGAAAGTACATTTTTTATCTTCCAGACAATTCGCAACTAGTCATTTTGTAATATACTCAAATACACGCATAAAATAAGTTTACAATCCATTCTTTCAGCTCCTACAATCTTAATAATAATAATAATTATGCGGTTTATAAGTCTTGAATCCAGGCTAATGCCCGCTCACGCGACATCACACTCTTACTACCCCAGCAGGCCTAATCACTCACGGATATTCTCAACTCCGTTAGGAGTATATATTGCCGCTGCCATTTGGAGACGCTGAACCCTAACATTCTGACGATATCTTTCATGTCTATAGCCAGGTACCCGTTTTACAGACGAGAGGACTGAGTAAGGTATGGATGAAATACTTTGCCCAAGGCATTTAAAACATGACCCTGAACGGGAATCGAACCCATGATCTTTAAATTTTAAGTCCAACGCCGCAATCATTCGGCCACACTGCTACCCAACCACTGGGCCACGATGCTCTACCCTCCTTATCGCTGTCTTGATTTCATCTGATCCCAGGCGGCGGCATATTGCCGGTGAAATATTTACCGCCGGTTTGAGCGGCGGGATTAAGTTTTATCGCTGATTTGTAGACCTCCCATTAAATGACAAAAAACTGATACTTCAAAGGTAATTTTATAATACTTCAAATGGGGCACTTCAACAGTCGCCTGAGGTACAGTTACGGCATCAAGTTATGAACGAAACGACTTGGGTTTTACCGTAAGCCAGCCCGTACCACGGAGGTCAGTTTCGGTCAAGCTTACGAAAATGATCACTCGACTAATGACACTCGTCAGTTGTGTGGTATGAGACCATGATGAATTAGAACTGAGGTGTCATTCATGATGACCCATGAAATATTACGTCTATTATTACACACATTAGATACGCACGTAGACGATTTGGTTGCTGTAACGAGGCAAAAACGTTAAGGTCATTTTCGGACAGTGTAGAGAAACTGATGCTTCAGTGGCGTTGGTGGAGGTGTGTTAGTGGGGGAATGGGTGGGGTAGGAAGAAGCTCAACAAAACAGTTCGGGGCCTCAGGGTATTCTCGCTCCCCTACGCCTCCTCCACTGGGTTGCTCCTATGACAGTTCATTTTTTATATGACTGTCATCTCCCGTCCCACCCCTTACCGCCCCCCTTTTCAAACAACAACAACAAAAAAAAAAACTATATCCACCAATGTGATCCCCAATCCCTTCCAAAGAACACCTTCGTGTAGTATGTCACGTTGTGAATAAGTGATGCATACCATTACACCAGTAATGCAATACGTTTGATCATTATATCGCCCTTCTCGTAATCCAACAGCTGTAAATCTCCATCTGCCCTAATCCAACGTCCTGCTGAGCTTTTGTACTTACTACTACATAAATAACATGCTATCTAACCTATGAACTTCCTTTACCTCTGGACAGCACAATGAACTGACTGAACTCCCCTTTTCTTGAGGACATTCAGTCCGGATAAAGATGCTTTAGTAACTGAATAAAACCGGAGCTAAAAATATCCTGCAACGATGGAATTCGTTAGTTTTTCGATTATAACAAAAACAATACATAATTATGCATTCATGTTACTACAGATAGGCAACTGCAATGCTTAAGGTTCATTTCGCATTTCACGGGGAAAAATCGTAACTTTTATACTTGAAAATAGACTCAGTATCCAAACCGTGTGGCTGTGTGCTAGTTTCTTGTGACGGTCCAGTGAAAAATCAGGGTTAAAGCTGTTTTCGCATTTCACAGATTGTCTAAGGACTTATTACATTTATTATTGTGCTTAAAGGTAAGGTTCCCTTGGTTAACTGATATTTCAGAGAAAAAAAATAAAACAAAAAAAAACAACCCTTTAATCTCATGCGCCGGCTAATCGCAACACTGTATCCATCATTTGTTGTGATTAAGCAGGCCCCACACCACTTGCCATATCCCACGCCTATAAAGAGAACATTACAATTACGCCACGGTGTCTCTAAAGGTGTCACCGACACCATGGACGAAATCACATTCTTACGCGGCCAATACATTCGCTCCTCCAACCGCGGACAATCATCTCAATAACCCAGCGATTTGTCCTCGAAAAGTCCAGATAGAATCACGCATTAATCACGATCTGATAGCTTTACGTTCAGAATAAATCACGGAAGAAAACGGTCATTTTATTTACGGCCGCCTTGTCCTGGGCAAGTCCGTAACGGGACGCGTCATTGTGCCCTTTTCCACGGTCTCCGGTTTTTTTCGGTCCTTTGAAAAACGGTCATTATTTTCGTCTCCCTATTTTCTTTCCGTTTTTTTTTTTTCAGTATGCAAATCGTATGGCTGTGTACCAGTTTCGTGTGGACTTTTGGGGAAAGGTCAAGGCCAGGGAGGGCTATTTTCGTATTTCTAGCCGCAGATCTGAAGGCTTTCATCGCAAGCTGGGAAAATGTAATAATATTAACGATACTTAATGAGTATGTCGATGCACCTGTTGCTTTAGTCTGAATTTAAAGGCACTTATCTGCTCTCTAGCTGTCACAAACTAAGTGAATGCCATATATTACTGTACACCTGTTGTACCTGTCTGTACAACTTCCATCGCCCCCTTCGTTCCCCAGTATCCAAGGGACAAAGCAAAATTAATAAATAAATAATATAACTGATTCCAAGTAATGCATAGCCCCTTCCTTTCCTATCTCTTCCATTCGTCCCATTGTCTTGTGCATTGAGTCCTCCCCTCTCGCGTGCCTTTCCAGCCTCTAAAAACATACGCTTAATAATGGCTATGTCCACATCACCTCCCCGTCCCCCCCCCCCNTTTCGTAAGCCAAATTCTGTCCCCATCTCCCTCACACAGCCCCAAACGTCAGGTCGGGCCGAGCAGATCTCTCGTTCCCAAACTTGATCTAACAACACCAACAGACCGGCTCTCTGGTCTCAATTCTCCTCCCGTCTCCGGGCCTGATTTACGACCAAAACAACGGGTCGTTGAACGGGTTAAGGTTGCAGGTTAAAGCCCTAATTCCCGATAGGACTTGGTCCAGGTAGCCATAGGATCATAGCCATTCAAGGCCCGCACCGTCAGAGTCAAACCGACGCATCTCACTGATGGGTTTACTTAGATACGACATTGTTGCTCCCAACGTGACAGAGGGTCACTGGGTTTTATAGCGGCCCACAGTGATGACCATCAACTACCGAGGGAAGTAAGTTATCTTTTCTTTCCGTCCTTGCCCCATCTTCATGGAAAGCACGCTATTGTTCCTTTTGTACGAGGGCTTTGCCAAAACATTATCGCAGTCTTTTGCTGTACGTATAATGTGACAGAAGTCTTAGATGAAAAAAGGTGGTGATTTATGTCTGAAAAGAAAACGATACAATTTTGTTACTGGTCGTTTCATTCATTCATTCATTCATTCATTCATTCATTCATTCATTCGGCCTTTCTTTCTTCATTCCTTCCCTCTCTTTCTGCACCCCTTTCGAGTTCTTGCTTGTACAAGTTTTGCTATATCAAAATGTTACTCGCTACAACTGAAGACCCTCTCTTTCCCCAAACTCGTGTCCCCCATCCCCACCCCT
>JAWQUT010000363.1:284324-297604 GCA_033807755.1 Ellobium chinense | reverse complement strand
CCACACTCCAAGCGGGCCTCAAATTTTCCTACTGACCGCGTACCGGTAAGAGGGACATATAAAATGGCCAATAAATTTTGCCCGGCCATTAAATAATATGGGCTAGTATAGACTGTGAGGTGGTGGAGAACCTGTGGTAGTAGGGGACAGTAATGTATACTGTAGTGAATAACAATGTAATAACACTTTCATAAACAATGCCCTCCTTACATTACCATGCTTAAAGGATACTTATAACCAGCACCTGTAAGGCTTTTCAAAGTTCGTTTATATGAAGCACTATGCAAATTGAAGAGCATTCTCGAAATTTTGAAAACTACGTTAAAGCTCTTTAAATGATGTTTTGTCTGAAATAAAGGGAATTAAAGTGTAATGGTAACTGATCGTAACAGAAACATTTAAATTTAGAGTAAATGTCATAATTCTTCAGGAAATCAATATTTCAAACTTAACTTTGTTTTCTGTGATTTAGCTTAAAGAAATGCATCTAGGAAAACCCTGGTTAAATCATTTTATAACAACAACAAAAAAAAACAACAACCCGCATTTCCCGAATTTTGCCCATAAAAGCTCATGTCAATAATTGCAATCCTAATTCGCAATAATGTTCTCCCAATCTACTGAGCACCATCAAAAGAAACGGCCGTTGCATTAATGAAACACTCGTCGGTTTTGATTTTCAGTGGTAATAAAACAGTCTGTCGAATATCATTGCTGACTTGGTTAGCCTTCTTTCTTCATCTCATATAACTGGTTTCTCTTACTGTGTTCATTTCATAAACCGAGAAGAGTGGAAGGACTCTATAGAAAACTGGATCAGATCATTATACAACCACGCGTTTTTCACCGAAAATATTCGCCCCAATATTCCTGACAAAGGAAATGAATCAGTCTTTATAGGCCCACGCCATGACGCCACTGAAGGTGTGGATGTTGAACAACAACAACAACAACAACAACAACAACAACAACAACAACAACAAAAGGTAGAGAAAGGGAGGAGGAGGGGGGAACCGAGGGAGTTATGCCCGAAGGGGCCATGGAGTCCAACGCATAGGATTGTCAAACAGGATACTGTACGAAAAGTTACGACCATGTTGTTCCTAATTATCTATCGAAGCAAAATTTACGACACTGCCAGCTGTAAAATTCCAGTGTTTTCTATAAAGCCCCAATGCAAAGCTCTAAAAGGCCACATGAATGTCTCAAGGAAATGTTAGAATGGCCCATCCTATATCCTAGTCCTCGGTGCAAAATTACAATGGGTCACATTAACATCTTAAAAATGATAGAATAATCCACCATAATCCTCAGAGCAAAGATTACAGTGAGCAACATTAATATCTTAAGAAGTGATAGAACTGTCTAACAGTGCACTGTCGCCACAGTTTGCCATGCTGTTTAGTGCATGCAAAGTTACAGTTTACCAACGACCTGCCATGTTATTGTGGAAAGTTAGGCTGATAACAGAGAGACATACATGACTTATGATTCTCAAAAGTAGACCAGAGGTAAAAGCAGTTCTTTCTGCTGTGCAAAGCAAATAACCAAGCAATTTCAAACATATTTCGCTATAAAATAGCATCACAGACTCACAGAAATGTAAAACCAAGTCATCTTGAGGAGTTTTTTCACCGCGAAACCAAACTATTTCTAATTACGCTATGAAGCTAAGTAGTGCATTTTCACACTGAACCTGTTCTTTGAATGGTGCAGTCAACATGGCACATCTCAGCCCAACTCTTAACCCCTCTTTTCTGTTTGTCCATCGAGTGACGCAACTCGCTGGCAGCGTAAAGAATTTGCTCAAACACTTCAAGCCCTGGCTGCGGCCAAGGTAAACGTGTTGTAAGCATTCACTCGCTTTAGACGCTAGCTCTAGTTTTAACACTACTCTGTCCTGCTGTAGAAAAAACCTGAAGGAAGATCCTTGAAGAGAAGCCACGATGACCTTCTCAAACACACAAAAATATGAAATATATTCCAAGGCAAAAGGCAGTATCCAAAACTGGCTGTATATGCAGGCTTTATTATTTTTTATAAATGTCTTCATTCTCTGTTCATACGTATCATAAACTCTAAAAGCTCTTTTGGTGTTTTGAGACATTTGAACACACAAAAATATAAACGATTCTAAGGCAAAACGCTGTATTCAAAACTGTCTGCATATGCAGGCTTTATCTTTAAGAAAGTCTTCATTCTCTTTTCATCCTTATAATAAGCTTTAAAAGCTTTTTGGTGTGTGGAGAAACTTGAATACATGACCCATTTTGATACTTATTCATCTCAAAGATTTCCAGTTCTTTGCAAGTTTTCAAAAGACTGCTATTAAAAAACAACAACAACCAAACAGCTGAAAGTGGATAAACCGCATTATGATGCATAACGCTTCCTACAGAGTATCTTCTATCCAATGTTAAATGACATAAAGGTGTTCCATTTGCATACTGTCAGTTCAGCACCTTTAAAAATGAACACCTGGTACAAGAAAATATCGTATTCATCCTTATCATAAAAGACCCATGCTCTAAAAGCTCTGAGTAAATCCAGCTTCGATGGTAGGATTCAGCGACAACATTTTATCACGAAAAAACTAAAGTTTACATAACAACCAGATAAATCTGATTTCTCTTAATCACAAGTCCAAGGACGCGACGTGACAGATATGATTAAGCGGTGGATGCAGTTAAGCAGCGAGTGCTACAGAGCGAAACGGTACTGTTTCGAATTTAAATATGGATATACTCATTAATGTGTTATAAGTTACATGTAAAAGTAAGTTAAATTCTGATGAGATGGGTGCGATAAAGAGGAGCCGACAGCATGAAATGACTTTTTTTTCCCTTTCATTCAGTGGTGCAACACTTCATGCATATTCTTATTCGCAACTAATCTTATCTCTAAAAAGCGACAATAATCAAGCTAAAAAACAATCTTAAATCACCTGGGCACTGTAGGTTTTCATGATAACACAGATATAGTATGCACAGGGCTTACCAAGACGATGCACATATTAAATACAGAATGAATTGCAAATAATTATGGTCATCAGCTGGTGTTTCTCTAATCCAAGGTTAAATCAATCATGTCAGACAATCTGTGCAACCTACACGTACAGCTGAAGAAAGTTCAAAATTCACTTCTTCCATTCAACACAAGACCTCGACAACAATTATGCACTTTGAAGAATTTCAGAATAAAAAAGAACACAGCGGTAGATAAACAGCTGCAAGCAAACAAACTTGCTGACGTATTAAAAACAGTCCAAACGTTTCAAAAAGAAGACGGAATAACTGTTCGATCGATGACAGAAACTTGAAGAAGACAAAATTTCAAAATTTCAAGGCCAGTAAAGTACAAACAGTTTATGAAATTTAAATAAAATCCGTACTATGTCAACAAAAACGAGAGATAACTCACAAATGTTGTGGTAAATATCACCATAACATTTGTACAAATCAAACTTTAAAATCCAAAGATTTTCAAATGTTCCTTATCAAGGAAATAGCGTATCATGTGATCCCTGCCATAGAAAAAAAACCATTAATTTCTTCCCAGGAAGACAACTAAGAACAAACCAAAACAAAAGAAAAAAAATCACAGGAACAGTCAGACGATACCATATTTCATTAACACTTACCGAAATTAAACACTTCGAAAATCCTCACTGTTTTTAAATAAACACACAATTATTATGCCAATGTACAACCTCGAAAAGGACAACAACAAGATGTTCGTTTCAAAAATAGCCTGAATGAATGTAAACTATTTTCCCCGAAAATACTAGATAGAACAATACATATGCCATATATTATACATAAGCTGTCTCAGCTATCATCTTTTCACTGCCATATAAGGAAAGACAAGCCCCAGCAAGCCAATGAAAAAAATTCAGAACTAAGCCCTACTTTAGTGAAAACATCATTCCTACAAGTTGTAACTCAAGTACGACGGCAGAAAATACCCAACATCACCAGAAGATTACATTAACATGTTGGGTTTTTTTTTTTCATCATATTTGCATTTTTCACATAAATCACACTGGGTTATATTTTTGCCTCTTATTCCGGCGGCCGTGTCTCTCCAATGCTTCGCGCTGCCGTACCTTATGGTTCCCTATGCTCTCTACCACGCTTGACAGAACGTCCACGGAGACGGGACGTCCTATACTAACATCCAGTACGATCATCGCATGAATAGCCAAAACAAGTCAAAGCCTTGCCTGCCCTGGGCCCAGCCTAGCTTCTCTCCCTTGAACGTCGTCAGCCTGAACGGGTTATGGGCCTTTGAGCAAGAGGTTTTGAATAAAAAAAAGACGAGAAATCCCTCTCACAGCATGATCACTTTTTTTTTTACTTGAGTCTTCTTCAACGAGGTCTGCTCCTCTACCGTCCGTGACATCTTAAATGAAGGACTGAAGAAAACTTGTTCCTCTGGCTTGGCAGCTTTTCTTCATAACTTCGCTACTGCTATCTTTAACGTTAGCCAGGGTTGTTCTAGCCCAGCCTTGCTTTTAACACTACAGTTTGCGACCTGTCAAAGGGTCTGATTTTTTTTTTCTTTTTTTTTTAATGAGGTGACAGTCTCTTAAGCATTAAGTTTTCATACCCGTAGAGTTGTATGGAATGTCACAGAGAAAAATAATGTAGGGGTTGTTTAACTGCATGTTGTAGTAGTTGTTGTTGTTTACGAAGAAAATTTTGTAGTTGTTACTCCTGGCCTTGTTGAAAAGAAGCCAGACTACACTCGCCCTAGCTGCGTATGTAGGAGATTTTTTAGTAAACAACAAACACAGCCTCATTTACAAGATTCACCTTTTTGCAGCTGTAACATGGAATAGTTTCAAAGATTGAGAGAACCTCAAAACCGCACAAACTGCGATGTGTATTCGCAACAGATCATGAGACAAGCAAGAAAAAGAAAATACCTGGCCACTGAGGATTAATCTGACGAGAGAAGCAACGAAAATTTGAAAAGGTAAGAGTTAAGAGGATACACAGATGACTGAAAGAGGGGAAGAGGAGAGAAGAAAACAAAAGAGACTAGACAAGAAGAGACGAAAGGCAAGCAGAAGATAACAGAAGAAAGCAGAAACTTGAATCTAGAAGATGAAATATACAAAAAATACAGGAAAAGAAGAACGGAGAAGAAAGAAGACATGAGAAAAGAAAAAAGGAAGAGAGAAGAAAGGAGAGGAGACGAGAAAAGAGCGAAGTAAACTCAACTAGAAGGAAGGAGAAGCGAAAAGAGAAGAGGAAGAGAATATAAAGGAACACAAGACACGACAAACCGTGCAAGAATGCAGAGTAATAAATTTTATTGTTAACACCGTCATCCAAACTGGCACACAAAGTGCACATGAGTCCAAACAGGCAAAGTGCAAGAGGTGCACGTTTTATCTCGGCCAGATCCTTCCGCCACCCACGAGCCATATACGTAATAAACACATAACTGCAAACAGAACTGACAGCTAGCCTTATACAAACATTGACTTTAGTACGCCTACCCCAATATCTAGATGACTATCCTGAGAAAATTAAGTGCCGCCCCTCCCCCCCCTCCTTCCTCCTTCACCATTTTCTTCTTCTTTCCCGTATCTCGACAGAAATTAGCAGACACAGATAATAATGTTATTAAAATGTCATGATAAAGCAAACACAAGGACCCTCTATCGCTTCCCCCACAAAAACCCAACATTGTAAAAGTGTATTGTGCACGCGAATCGGTTTTACATGTACGCTACTACCGCGTGCCGAAGTTGGTTGGGACATTCATTGCATACATGTTTCAATGGAGTTGCCTTTACGTCAAGATACGTCTACTATTTTTAATATCTACGCATGTACATGCATTCCAAAAAACCAACTAAAATGACCATCTGAAGCGACGCCGCGATGGACAGAGGGAGGGAGGGACAGAAGAACGAACGGAAAGACGGACGGATGGATGAACGTATGGATGGACAGACGGACGGACGATATCAGGTTCTATTTCCAAAATTTCGCAAATCCCAGAGGGGTGGTTGGCTAAGACAAATCCGGATCCGAGGGATAACACAAAATTACTAACTTTCGACGAAGGTTAGAAAAAAAAAATTAAGAACTTGCGCAATAACGATGGGATCTCTTACCATCGTAAAAATTACATTTGTTCGTCGATGCTGAATGCACCGTTAGAAGTGTTCAACGTTCAGAGTTAATATAGCCTAGTTCTTACATTGGTAACGAGATCGCATAGTTAATGCACAAACTCTTAAATGTCATAAGTTTCTAAACAAATGCTTTCGGGTGCCTTTCAGTATATATATACAAATACCAATCTCTCCAGTAACTGTTCGGATATAGCATCATCACAGCCGTAGCTATAAAAGTGCAAGCTGCGGTATGCAAAACTTACTAAGTAGGCACGAAATAACTCCAGGCTTTTCAGAACAATGTTTTATAAGCATAAAAGTGCAAGCTATTCAAACAGGTGTTATATCTTTTTCAATCTACACGGCGAAAAAAAAAAGTACTCTCTGGTGCAGTCTATTGGAGAAACATTCGTGAAGACAGGTTACCACCTTTATAAAGTAATCAATCAAATCTTTAATGCAAGTTGCTTTAAGGAACGACTAAGGGTGGCATATTTTGTCCACAGATGTGATGTCAACTACGTACAGTACGATCAACTCCGCTTAAGCACAATCTGCATTATCGTAACATTCAGTTACAAGCAACAAATTTTCACACGACAGATTACTGTACTTTCTGTGATAATAGGTACTGGATAGTGGAACTTTCTGTTACTTCGAAGGGGTTGTAATTAAGCGATGTTGACTGTAGTAAGCGTTTATACGAGTCTAGATCTAGTGACTGGGGGCAATCACGCATTAAAAAAAGAAGGTGCGAGCGGTCCATATTGAAGCAAAACACGTGGGTGTGAACATAGATAGTCTATTCACATTCAACTCTGCCCTGTCTTATACAGACAGCAAGAGTCGTGAATCTCCGGAATACTATAACTGTATAGTTAGAGAGATAGCATGATCAGATTGATAACAGGAAGGCCCAGGTTCAAATCCTAAGAGAGTTTGGCGATAATAATATGTTTTTATTTCTCAGCAAGACCTTTTCTTTCCAAAATTGCATTAGTCAACATTAAGAAGAGCACGGCCTGACAAATTTAACTTACATATTATATACATCTGAGACACGACTGGAGCTCTACAGTAATACGAGCTTCAAATGTGTAATTTTGTTATATTCATGTGAAGAAAAATAATATCTTCTTACATACATACATTATCATTTTCCAGGACAACGATTTCGGTAACATTATTTCCCTATCACAATAACATGTACCAAACTCGTTATTTTTAACAACAACAAAAAAAGTTTCATCAACCACAATAATAGTGTCATTTATAAATATATGGCTCACTGTCTATTCAACAAATGACCGAAAAAATAATTCTACGACCAAGGTATCTTGAGATCACTTACGCTTTCACTTTGAAACCCAGTAAACTTTTACAGCCTATGAACGGGATACATATTCACACATTGTCCTAAAAACCGGCGTAGAGTTATGCCAAAACACGTATGTGTTCAACACTGTATCTTAATGCCTTCACACATGCAACTTCAAAGGTAAGTTTACCCAAACTGCACAAAACGTCCCCTAAATGTCCTGCAAACAAAAAGAGTCCTCAGTAATAGGCTAGTTATAGAGCATATAAATCAATCATAACACACGGTCTAACACAGTTCCTGGTCACGAACTTATTTCTCACAGGATGAACGAGTATCACTTTCTGCTATATTTTCGTACGGATCCAAACTTATACACAACTAACAGCACTTAAAAACCAACCCTTTACCTGCAATCGATCACAAATCAATTTCCGATCCAAGGTAAAAATCACCCGGATCGCCACAAATCACTTTCGAACACAGGTGTGGTGCGAAGCGTGGAGCGGACTGTAAAATAAAATCGATAGGTGTACACTGTACGGTATTATCGTAAACTATCGGGGGCACACACGAACAAGCCAGAAAGAGTCCTCAATCGTCCGCCGGGGTGGAAACTGATCCCCCACAGGCTTTGGGACTATCGAACTTCCCGCGAGAGGGAACGAGATTAATATTTATTTCGTTATCCGTCAAGGTCTGAAGCGAACAGCTGGGAAGGGCTTATGGGGTTGTCTGCTTGACTTGACATGCGTGCGACAACCAGGAAAAAAAGAGAGAGATACAGTGCTGGTACATGGGGAAATGACAGAGGCGTATGGTAGACGGCTATAATGAGGGGGAGGGGGGTCGGGTCCCAGAAGGGAGGGGTGGAGGAGGAAACGTTACGTGTTACAGAAATGTGAAATCAAAGCCACGAATCATATATCAAAAGGGTGGACTTAAAAGTCACATATAACAGAAATCAATACAGTCTGGTCTTTAAAAAAAAACTCGATTTCAAACGATCAGACAAACCATAATAAATGTCAAGTTTATGGAGTACATTTGAGTTCGTGAGTAGACACAATTTATATGGGCTAGAAGGATGTAGATGAGAGGTCCTTGGAGGAAAGAAAGTCATGTGTTACAGAAAAGTGGAATCAAAGATACTTTAACAGACATGAGAAATCAAAATCACACGTAACAGAAATGAATAAAGCATGTCTTCTATACTTGATTTCCAAAGACCAGTCTATAATTTCATACTAACTGAGAGCTTGGGCACTGACGATGAAATCTTTTACCATCGTAAGAATTACATTAACTCTGCATGTTGAACGGTGTTAAGGGTGCATTCATCATCAATGCCCGTGTAACTCTTATTATAGTAAGAAATACCATCGTTAACGCGCAAGCTCTCACGTGATTATGCCACCCGAATAATAGACGCCATTCCAGTTAACAAATGTCGTATGCCCATTCAGTGCATTTCTGGAGACGTTCTCTACATGTACATAAGTTAGTGTCAGGGGTAAAGTTAGGGAAGAAAAAGCACCCGTTCAGAGATTCAGAGAGCCCTTTAACAATATCTAAGGATTCTCTCTCTTCACTTGCATCGTTCCCTAACTTTAACCCTGCTCTTAACCCTAACATACAGTATATTCACTCTGGGTGTGTCCCGGGATTATACAAAGTGGGCATATGACACTTGATATGTGACATGATATATTACGGAGAATGAAGCAATATAGAGAGTTTTTTTAGGGGGAAAATAGCCTAAAAAAGAAAGCTCCATTATTTTCTGACATTCCAAAAGGGTTGGGGCCATCCCTAGGTCTGGGTCACGACTCCTAAATTGTCCTCATGCCTGTTTTAGCAGTAATTCTGATAAAGTTCTTCCGCACTGAAAACGAGCGGGATGAATGTAGTGCACAGTATATGCGCACTCTGTTGATGCTTCTGGCATGGTGGCCGAGAGATAAAGCGCTTGTTTCTTGGAGCCACCGATTCTGCGTTCAAATCCTGCTAATGGCAGGAGTTCTCTTTGGATATTTTTCGCGGTGTTGCGAAGGCGGCCTGGCTACGGATCAAAACCTCGTCTTGATACAGGAAGGGTAAAATCCAGTTGAAACGAACAATATAAATCTGCTGCGGGTGCTGCGTTGTTATTGATATGTCTACTGTTACAATGATTTCTTTTGGGTAAGCTTTCTATCCCCAGAGCAGATGTATACTATTTCCAGAGAAAATTCTGGATATCTACGAAAAACAAAAAAAAAGAAACAATTGTGTACTTTTTGTTGCTTAAGCAGAGTCCTCTTAAAGCAGAAAAAAAGACGACTTTCTTTTTTCTTTAATAACGAGAGAAATTCAGAGCAGTTTTGTCACAGCTGCTGACTGTTATCTGAGCCTGCTATTCCGCAGGCCAATGTTAACAAACTGTTGACTACTGACTACTATATTATAAAACATGAAGTTATATTAGATATTTAGTAGGTTAAAGCAAACCCTCAGTGACATCGAATATGGCAACTATTCTCTGATAACGTGAGAACATTATGCAAGTTCGCTGCTTATCTGCTACTGCTACTGCTGCTGTTCCCAAGCCACTGGTAAAAAGGTTCATAGAAACTTTAAATATCAATAACAAGATTTATGAACCATTTCAACATACATACAGATACACACGCACCTATTTACGAACATTTTCTAGTAAAAAGGTGATCCAATGCATACAAAGTAGCCGATTTGGTTGCCTGATTCCAAAAACCATGTCGTGCCCTTGTAAAACATATTCCACATTCCCACGCTCAATATATCATTGCCCGTTCATTGCCGTTCAGGTGCGTTAAGGCTTGATACTGTACATAAATGTATGCATGCATACACACACACACATATCTATCATACTTCGGTAGCTCGGTATTATATCGCAAGCATATTGACATCGTTTAAGCCCGGTGTTTATCGAAGCATTCGTGAGAAAGGAAACGTATGGGAGATCCCAGATGGTTGAAAGGCAAGATGACCTTACCTATTATCGTCATCTCACGCCTCCCGCTTATTCGCAACATCAGAGGGTTGGTTTTTTTTTTTTTTTNGGGGGGGGGGGGGGATTGTTGTTGTTCAAGAGAACGGTTAGAAATTATATCTAACATACAGGTCGACACTCCACCGTTTAATGGCAACATTTTGGCTCCTTCTATGTTCGTATGATGCTGCATTTAAGTGGGTCCAACTGTGTAATGGACTATGGTATTCAGAGGTGGGTGGGTCAACATGTCGCTACCTGGACATGTATCTTGAAATAGCAACAGTCTAGGCTATCCGACTCCATGTCACATGTGTATAAGATTTGAGAACATAATTATTCAGATTTAATATTTTCTGCACCTGGGGTTGGCCTTCGGCGTATAAATGGCCGCGGACACTGTCTTGACTCTGATTGGTTGATTGATTGATTGATTGATTGATTGATTGATTGATTGATTGATTGATTGATTGATTGACCAAATTTTCTTTGCCGTAACGTTCTGAGGAAGATAAACTAACGATCTGCAGATTCGTAAAGTGTTCGATCATACCTCTACTCTCCTTCTATACCCCACGGAGGCTTTTAAGGTTGTGTGTGGGTTTTCCCAAAAAGATCCAACTTAAAATGACGTCATCAGTTTGTGTTCTTTTTTACTAATCCTTCCACAAACTGGCGGAAGAAAGGGGACCTAACTCCACAAAAAAAACCGAGATGAGCGAGTGAGACAAATAGAGCGAGAGCTGGAGAGTATGAAAAGTGAATACATGTCGAAAGACAAGTGTATGCCCAGCGACTATGCCGAGTCTAGCTATGACAGAGAGGCATCTGTATGATGTATATTAAAATAATATGTACGCTGGGATCATACGTGCCAAGGCGGCTCTTCTGTGCCAGCACGTCTAATGCTTTGTAATGTAATGTATCCGTTGAGCCAGAGTAATCCAAATCAAAGTTACGGGAATAGAAACTCAAACTTTGCGCCGAAATTACATACCGAATAGGAGACAGATGGCAAAAATAATATATCATCCTTAATACAGATGACTGAAGGAAAAAAAAGGAGGAATTTTTTTTTTGGCAAAATGCTGTGAAATACAAGACAGACACACAGACAGGCAGATCAAAACAATCATCACAACCGCACCTACACAATCACCATCAGCAACAATGAAAACAGCAACAACAACAACAACAATAGCAACATCATCATCATCATCATCATCATCATCATCATCATCATCAACAACAACAACAACAAACGCAAAACGCAACAACAACACTACTACCACCACCACCACCAACAACAACAACAACAACAACAACAACAACAACAACAACGACAACAATAACAGCAAGGAAACTAGCTAAAGCAAAACAAACATCTTCTCCTCTTGAAAATAAATTAAGTTTACGAAGTCCATGCAAAACATCCAGTGTCTAAACTCCAAACCAGGTTAGAGCAACCTGTCCTACTTTTACTTTCAAAATGCCTCTCCAATTACGATGAAACCCGTCGATTACGTGTTTAACCCTCTAAGTGCCCTTAAAGTAGGGCCTACACACCAAAAAAATCTAAGGAAAGAACAAGTCTGGCTAGTCTCTTAAAGGGCAATCAAAGGAACTTCACTGTCATCATCTAATGAAAAAGCACTAAGAGTTATCTGCCGCTATCTCTTACCAAACCTGAATTTAGGCTCGCAATCTTCGAGAGCCAAGATTTTGGCCTTCCCTTCCTTCGGGAATAAAACTCTAAAAGGTTAAAAACTGCTTAGTGGAGGGAAGGCACTTTTTGAGAAATTGTAGAAGGACCACACGGCCTCGAGTCCTCGAACATGTCACGAACTTACTTCATTGAACTGGTCTCAATTCACTTTTCTTTTCATTCAAAATTTTTATTCACTACCACCAAACATCTCATGATCTCGAAATTATGGTAGGACCTCCTTCGATTTCGTATTTCTGAGGTTCTATTGCATGTACTGATTGTATGAGCTTTTTTTTTTCTCTGTGGGGTAGGGGCGAGGGAGGGGGAGGGAGAAGATGGGGAGGGGTGGGAGCTGGATCACTATCTGCAGTTAGGGGATCTGGAATATTCAGCCTCCATGCTTTGAGAATCGAAAGTATCGAATTTTTAAGTATCTAATTCAATTCTGGCACTCAGTGAAAGATGGGCAGTTAGATACTTTTCGACGCCTTTCGATAAGTTTAATACATTTCGATAATTTTTTTTTTTGGTCCGGTAAGCCATTGTAAGCCAGGCAAACTGTAACCGCTCACATCGAAAGTATCGAAATGAAATCAAAACTCCACAGCTCGAGTTTCCGTACAGACATCGAAAATCCCGAGTATCGAAGGTATCGATATTTCAAAACAATACTGCTCGCCACCAAGGAAACGATAAACACACACACACACACACAAACACACACACACACACACACACACACACACACTGCAGCTCTGCTTTCACAAAAGATAATGATTTTAAATGTATTTTTTATACTTTCCTGCCCTTTTTATGAAACACACCAGACATGCTGAAATCTAAGCACCTGCGTTCGCGTGAAAAGAAAATTTAATTATTAATTGACATAAAAGGGTTAATCTGGTCCGTAAGATACTGCATACAATGATTAACACAGTGGTTTGGAGTGTTTATTATAAAAGGGCTTTGGAAATCATGTAGAGCCATACGTCAACATTATTGTAAAGTTTAGACGCATTCTTTGTGTGGGTGTGTGGGTGTGTGGGTGTGTGGGTGTGTGGATGTGTGGGAAACGTGGCAAACATGTTGCGTGGTATGTTGAAATGGC
>JAWQUT010000363.1:260390-273004 GCA_033807755.1 Ellobium chinense | reverse complement strand
GGGGGAGGAGGGGTTAGGGAATGTCAACACCTCCTCCTTTCAAACTGTTGTAAGTACTTTCGAAAAAAGTTCTAGCTGTCCTGTATCTCTCGCTCCTTTCTTTTTCTGTCCCGTTTCTCGTACTTTCTTTTCTTCCTTTTCTCTCTCTTTTTCTTTCTGTAGATCTCTCTCTCTTTCAATCATTTCCTGTTTTTGTCTCGCGAAAAGAACTTTAACAGGGCCATCTCTCTCTATCTACAACATTTTCAAGATTTACTAGAATATTTAACCACGTCTCCCTCTCTCTCTCTCTCTCTCTCTCTCTCTCACTCCCTCTCTCTTTCTCTCTCTCGTGCTGTTCGTTGTGGACAAGCTGTTTATAGTATTCTAGCTTGCATGCAACAAAACAGACAATACTACAAAGTATATAGCACACATTTACCATGATACTTCCTCTTTAAAGTCCAGCATAGAAACAAAATGTTACATCGCCTCCCAAATAGCGGCCTTTTTTTCTCATAACACCACAAAGGGAAAGTTGACAAGATGTCAGAGCAACTGATATGTTGCTAGGTTTCACCCAGGGCCGTCACTACATTACTGCAACTCTCATGCAGTCCCTAAGAACAAAGACCCCTTCACCCTCCCCACCTTGACCCTTTTTTTGTCATTTTATTAATACATTTTTTTTTGTTTGTTACACCACCCCCTCAGTCTATGGAGAGCTTTCAATCTAAGGGCTAGGGACTGACTGACTAACCCTCGATCTTTGGTGTATGATTTTGGGTTGGCTTAGGGGTGGGGTGAGGGGGGGGAGTACATCTACGGTTCTGAAGGTCGGTGAGAATTATGAAAACTGCACCTGTCATTAGCCAGAAAGCTGCATGACAGTTATCCTGGCTGTTTGTCATGAACTGAGAAAAATCAATACCTGATAACTGATGGTAATTATCAGCATTGGGGCAGCACGTTCTATAGGTTTTAGTTTTGTCTTTCCTTTTGCTGGGATTATTCAGATCATGGTTTTTGAGATCTAAAGCGTTCATTTTTTATTTTTTTTGTGTGTTGTTTTTCGCACCGACTGCGCACAGTCCAGCCTTTATACCAGATCAATACTACTGAAAGTGTCATGCAATCTTTAGGAAAACGACACTTTCATCATTTTTTTTTTTATTTGCCAAAGTCCATGAAACAACACCATAACATCATTTGACCATTAAAATCTGAATCCAAAGGACCGATATTAAGTTTCAGCCTTAATATAATACGCATCCCGAAAAGAAAAAAACAAACGAAAAACTGTGTCATACGTCCGGGCTTTGCCAAGAGCCCAAGGGAATAGGAAATTTCCAAAGGGTTAAGAAAAAAAAATAGTAGTTGTAAAATACATCTGTTTGGTCTTACCTCAGTCAAGAGTGCAATTCCCCTTGAATTCCCGGTGACGACGCAATCCAATAACACTCACACAAATTATCCTATGTGTCACCCTGATGAATTAATCTGTGGTAACAGTCATCCAATGTTACTCAGTGAAATGGAAATCCCGTATCTGGTAGAGGCAATACTACCCAACTCGAGTCTTATCTTCCAGATTGATACGGCGGACGAGAGATAGTCTCCAGGCTTGCAGTCAACACAATACGTGTGAGGTACTGAGATGTCACATAAAGACAGGAGTTGTGAATTATGTATGGTCAGGCGGTGTCACTGACCTCTCTGTGTTAAGACTGGGCTGACGCGGCTGAGGTCAATGCGTTGTCAGCTTTTTCCTTTGAAGTTGTTCGGATTACTTAACACACCTCAATATGTTACATGTATATTGCTATAGAAAATCTACTTACAGTTCATGTCATGTTCACACTTTTTAGTAATGACTACGGCTAAATCTCCACTGACACAGTTGAGGTCATTGAACAGTCAGCTCTCTTGTTCTATAGTGTTTTAATTACTCCACATATGTATGTTTTAAGATCGTAACTTTCATGTTCACTGGCCAGTAAACCCCTTGTCTGGAATTGGAATGGCACTGCAGTGCATTACAGAAGTCTTAAGTCTGTATACTGGAGCACACCAAAGCACATTCAGTAAAAGCAGAATCTGGAAGCATTAAATCACTGAGAGCTCTGAAATTTTTGTAAGCCTTAAGTCAATTCCCTGCTGCAATTAAACACTGCGTCTGTAGACTGTGCCTGGAGGATAAATCGCCCAGATCGTAAGAATCTAATCTGCCTGTGTTTAAATATTAACGAGATCGATATTGCCCGTTTCTTGATCAAGGCAGTCAGGCTGTCTGGAGAGTCGGCTTCTTTATGGTAATTCTGAACTTCCGGTCGTCTTTTAAATATTCATTACTGGAAAATTATGTCATGACATTATGGATGACATGTTTGCTTCTTTTTATTGCTCCATTTCAAGAAACTACCAGTCATATCATGGAAGTTATGTTTTAATGATATCAAATCTTATGTTCAGTACGGAGAGTCACTGATAAAACCTTAGGCGAGAAAAATTTCTACTTAAGAAGAAACGAAACGGGACTACTCCTCATGTTATTCCACATAAGGAAATCACCATTTTTATCTTCAGCATCACACAATTTTCAGTTGTATTTTTATGAACTAATTGTCTACGCATGCATAGATCTTCAAAGAAAAGGGAAAAATATTTAATAATTTACCGTGAAACGAACGAAGCAATCCTCTTATTGTCCAATGTTTGAAAAAAATCACCATTCACGTGTTAAAACCCACAAATAGTTATCCTTTAACAATTTTCCAAACACAGCTTCACCAACTGATACTCATCCATAGAATTTCAGAAGAGAAATAGGTACGTTCAAATAGGAATCAAACGAAGTAGTGACACCACTCACTCACTCGCACACAAACAACAGCGAGAGAAGAAATGGTACTCCAAAATGGTCGGATGATTTACCATCCGTTTCCTGACAATCTTTCAGGCACTCTTGAGATTCGAGTAACATCAAAGGCCCCCACCCTCGTGAACAGGTAAAAACGAGACAGCTGATGATGGGGTAGCAAGAACAGGGACGAGGGAAGTCCGTTTCTGGAACTCGCAACTCATAATGTGGCATTGGAACACATCTGGTCACGTTAGGTAAAAATAGCTCCGCGCGGCTTTCCCAGAACGGGGCCGAAAAATTCCGCAGTGGCTCGGTGGCTGAAGGCATAGCCCGTTGTTTTGGAAGGGGAGGGGGGGTGGAATGGAATGGAATGGAATGTCGGATGAGTGCGTGAGTAATAATGATTGTTATGATGATGATGTTGATTGGGAGGTTGGGTGGGGTTGGGGAAGCAGAGGCGTGGGGTTGGNGGGGCATGTCGTATGTGACGGGATTATGCGTGTGTAGTAGCAACTCATCAGAGGGACACTGGGGAAGGGACGGATAATGATATTATGAATTCTTCATTCAGGGGCGATGTTTAGAGGAAATTAGTGGCGAAGTGGCAAGGGTAATTCTGATTATAAAGGAGGCAATCATTATTTTATATAACAAAAAAAAAAAAAATTGAAGGTATACCACTCAAAGGAGACAGGCCGGAATTCACTTGGGGAAGGGGAAGGAGGGGAAGCGCAAGATATCAAGAGGTTCTAAATTAAGTTTTATTGTCTAGATCAGGGGTTCTCCACCTTTTCCAAACGAGACGCAGTTTTGTATTTCATAGTTGTACGTGACTGATGCGGCCCATATCTGAAACATGGGTGAATGTTTCATTATAATGCATGACATAAATAATTAAAAAATACTCTACAGTAACATGAGGGCCTTACCCCTCTGTAGTCTTGGCAAGCCATATTTTGATCCGCGGACCGGTGTTTAGGTATACTATACCTCGTTCATGCTACTGTTGTGGTTGCTGATTCAGTCCATTTTAACCTTACGTTTCTGAGTTTTGGTCCGATAAATTGGACGAGGCTCCGGAAGAGAGGAGAGGGGAGGGGAAGGGGTGGGAGGTGGGAGGTGGGAGGATAGATCAAGTTGGAGAAGCTCACCTGAAAGCTGGAACCAAAAAAAAAAAAGAAAAAGGTTGGTTAGGTGGTGGGGTAGGGTGGGGTGGGGCTGCGAGAGGTTGGGTTTCAACAAAAGTTTCATAAAGGCTAACTTACATCTAGATAGACTAGTGCTTTCAGCTGACGGGGTTGAGAAAACAGAACGCTGGAGTAAGAACAAAAAGGAAAGGGTAGTAAGTCTAGGTTAAGCAGAAGTGCAAAGAGAAAATCCCAGACAGAGAGATGCATCCACCACCTCTTTCCCTTATTTCATGACTGCCCTGCGTAGCGAAAATAAGAAACCTAACGCCAGACAGAAAAGAACATGCAATGTTTACATCGTTTCTTGCGTGATTTTGATGCCTGCGGCAATATGAGAGGATAAGAGAGAGAGAGTGAGCGAATGGGAGGGAATGCGAGAGAACGAGAGAATGAACAACGGGTATGCATGCCCACGTCTGATGCACGCATTTGCGTATAGGTGTGAAAAGGGCACAGGGAGGAGTGAGAGAGAGAGAGAGAGAGAGAGAGAGAGAGAGAGAGCGAGAGATTAAGAACCAGAGAAAGAATGGGAGAGGGTGCTAGGGAGCGAGAGACAGAGAAAGAGAGGGTGAAAGCGTGAGATGATCAAATACAGAGAGAGAAAGCGAGAGGCAGCAAAATAGAGAGAGCATGCAAGAGAGTACAGAGAGAAAAAGATCAGAGAGAATGCGAGAGGCAGCGGGAGAAACTGAGAAACGGCGATGGACATTAAAACACAGAGTGAACTGGCGGGAGATTACAGAATAAAAGAGAGAGATAGTGAGAGAGAGAAGATAAGAAATAAGAAAGAGAGAGAGAGAGAGCGGAAGGGAAACAAAGCGAGAGAGAGAGAGAGAGAGAGAGAGAGAGAGAGAGAGAGAGTAAACAAGGTGTTTACAAGATGCATGCGCACGTTTGGTGCACGAAACTGCTTGTAGATGTGAAAAAGACGGAGAGAGAGGGAGAGGGAGAGAGAGAGAGAAAAAAAAGAGAGAAAGAGAGAGAGAGTAAATGAGAGAGAGAGAGAGAGAGAGAGAGAGAAAGAATCTGGTTTACCGTCCCCTTGCCACATGCCAATACCACCTACACAGGAAGTTCTCCCCACTGTGAGCAGCAAACAGCACTCATCATTATCTCTGCATGCTAGACTCACCACGCCTTTCTTTCTTTCTTACTTTCTTTCTTTCTTTCTTTCTTTCAAAAGCCCCATTTTCTTTTCCTCTCCCTTCTTTCCATCCATCCTTGTTTTCCTCCTTTCCCCGTTTTCTCTCGTTCTCCCCATCTCTTCTTTCTTCCTTCCTTCTTTCTTCCTCCTTCCTTCTATTCATCCCTCTTCCCTCATCTTTCCATTCCTTCCTTCTTTTCATCCATCCATCCATCCATCCATCCATCCATCCATCCATCCATCCATTCATCCATCCATCCTCTCTCCTTTCCTTCCTTCCTTCCCTTTCTTCCATCCTCCCTCCCTTCCTTTCTTCTTTCATACTTCCTTCCTTTCTTCCCTTCTACCCTCACCCATCTCCTCAGGTGATACATGACAGTGTAGCAAATGATAACAGTTATCAGTCTGTACTCGATAAGAAGGTCGATAAAGCTAAGGAAGGCGACTTGACTGCTGGGTTGTCTTGGTGAGCTCTGGAAATTTATACGCCCACAACATTAGTTCTGGGTTGGGATGTACCGGTAAAAAGTGATGATGGTGGTGGTGGTGGTGGTGTAGTGGTGGTGATGATGTATAAGTCCATTCTGAATTTGAAGTATTAAAGTGTACAGTACAGTATTTCCTAATCCTCCGCTAGTTTGGACAAAGCTTTTAATATTTTTGAATGTGTTCCAAATGATTATGGTGGTGATGGAAGTGGTAGTGGTGTTAGGAGTGGTGGTGGTGGTGGAGGAAGTGGTGGTGGTAGTGGTGGTGGTCGTGGTGGTAGTGATGGTGATGATGGTAGTGATGGTGTGATAGTGGTGGTGATTGTGGAGGTGGTGGTAGTGGTGATGGTATGGTAGTGGTGGTGGTGATTATTGTGATGATGATGATGGTGGTGGTGGTGGTACTGTGGGTGATGGTGGTGATCGTTGTGATGACGATAGTTAGTAGTGGTGATAACGGTGGGGTGGTGAAGATCATAGTGGTGTGGTGGTGCTAATGGTGATGACAGTCCTGATGATGAGGACAGTGGTGGTAGTGCTGGCGTGGATGGTGATGTTAATGGTGATGGTCGGGGCAGTCCAGGGGAAAAAAAAAGAGATGAGATGGGGGAAAACAAAAGGAATACTTTCAATAGCAAGATGGAAGAAAGAAGGGAAGAAGGATACAAAAGGAAGAACTGAAAGAAATTAAGCATTGAGGTAAATTAGAGAATGGAAAGAAAGAAAGAAAGAAAGAAAGAAAGAAAGAAAGAAAGAAAGAAAGAAAGAAAATAACAACATCAGTACAATCCCAAGGCGACACAAGTAGCAACAAACCAGCAACCTTTCCCAGTACCTTATATCACAACCTTTGACAAAAGAAGAAAAAAAAACTATTTTCTCACGCTACCAGAACAGTCTCACCATTCAATAGACCTTTTTTTTTCCCACCACCACCACCACAACAACCTCAAGACATTATGACCTCGCCTTGACCCCAGCACCACAAACCCACCACACCATGCCTTCAACTCCTTTCTTCACCCAAACCCCCTTGAGGGCCTAAAAAGAAATCACAGATCCCAACCTGATGAACGACTGTGCCTAAGCACAATTAAGTTTACAGCTCATTTAACAACATAATCTCCAAACTCATAAATGAGGGCGATTAATGCGAATTTGAAACTTGGAAAGAAAACAGGTACGATGTCTTTTGTACTTTAGGGAGACTGGCGACCAGTTTTATGAAGTTGATCGTAGCTGGTAAAGTTTAAAGGTCAGTTATACTGGCAGTAAAGATGCTGGGTATTAACTCGGCTATGTAATAACATTATTCCCTGTAGATTCTCGAACTACTGTGGACCCATGTAAACAGTATGATCATACTACAATGCGAATAGAGCTCTTGTTAAGATATATACGCAGTCGCCGCGCTAAACACTAATTCAGAAAATTCTCTGGAAATTACCTCAGGGGCCCACGATCTACGGTACTGGTTTTAATATTGTGTGAAGTGACGCTTTCATTTCTCATCTTTCGTTAAACGTCAAAACTATTCTCATGATTTTCTGGAAATCACTGACCTGTGACCCCACGGCATCCAACACCTCACCACCGAACAGTGGTGGGATGGTAACATGTATAATATAATGTACATGAGCAAGATATCGTCACTTACACTACAGAGGAGAAAAACTATAGAGAGGAAAAACTAGAGAAAGACTGCATAGCGAGCATCACAGAACTGAATATTAACCCTCAAAGACCCACTGTACCATAAATGGCACATGAGCTTATGGTGTCTTCGTAACAACGATGTGTGGAAGTGACTCCTCAAACAATAGCACATATCACTACAAACCATAAATAGTCTATATAGACAGTATGAACTGATGAAAGTCAAGTTGGAGAGATCTAAACCATTTATTCAAAACATCTAAAAGAACCGGCTTTGTCACTACGTTAACTATTCTACTCTTGGGACATAGGGGTTTAAATACAGTCGGAAGCCGTAAATCTGTTGCGAGAATTATTTACGTACGAACTGTCTCACATAATGGCGTTAAGTTTGCTGTCACTGATCCTCTGCCAACTATATTGCCTAGTAAACAATAAAAATGCTTGAATTTCAAAGTGGGCAGACTTTATGGGCTTTTCGAAGCAATGAATCATTCACCATGATAAGCCACTGATTTACTTATTATAGCTGACGGCAATGCATCACCTTGCCTCACAGATAAAAGTACGACACAGATCAAGATGATTTACAGATAAAACGGTAGATGGCTGCTTCGTTCACATCCGTTCCATAGGTTAAAACCGATCACTTTTAATGATAAAAGATTGTGGGAACAATTTATTTCAAAACGCAACGCCATGTTGACAGATTCAGGTGCGATTTCAAAGATCTACAACAGTTAACAACCCGCAGAAGGAAAATAGGACATAAAAAGTCCAGCGAGCCAATTACTTCTTGATTGATTGAACCAATCAGCATTTGATGTACAGGGAAATTGGAAGCGACGTGGCAAAAGGACCATATAAAGTCAGGTTGTTGTATAACTTATTTGCTTATAGCTTCATAACTAAGAGAGGAGCGTACTCTACCAAACAGAAGGTTTGTATCTACGGCACTAACTGATCACTATTAACTGCTCACAATAGTATAAGACAAGTCAACGGTTCATCACTAGTAAAGCTGCAGTGTTCTATCATCTGCGTCCAATTTCCAAAAACATTAAGAAGGTAATACATTAAATAAGGAAATATAAACTCTTCAGGACTACATAAATACATACGTTTTTTTTTTCATGACTTTTATAGTTTTCTAAAGCATGATGTCCGTTTCAGAGACTTCCAAATGAGCAGAGAATATACTTCCCTAGATGAAGAACATATGGGAACATATCTATCTATAAAAATTACATTTTAAATATTGAAAAATTCGTACACTTTACGAAATATTGAGACGTTAATACTCAAATTAATGACGAAAACGATATAACAAGAAGCGAAGAATGCACGACTGTACTGAATACTATTAAACTTCAAGGACCTCTTGAAAATTCCAGAGATCCTTGTAAATGTTTGTGAAGCAAAAATTACTTAGCACAAAAAGACTGATATATATACTAAATACATTAATGTTCTTCAGTTCAAAACATAGCAAGACGAATATCTTGCAAACAGGCCTTTGAACAGCAAGATTATTAAATTCACAACGACTTTTCTGCACCTAACTCCAATATAAACTTGTCAACCCCTTTAAACCATGTCATTGTTCACGTCNTTATTTCAAAACGCAACGCCATGTTGACAGATTCAGGTGCGATTTCAAAGATCTACAACAGTTAACAACCCGCAGAAGGAAAATAGGACATAAAAAGTCCAGCGAGCCAATTACTTCTTGATTGATTGAACCAATCAGCATTTGATGTACAGGGAAACTGGAAGCGACGTGGCAAAAGGACCATATAAAGTCAGGTTGTAGTATAACTTATTTGCTTATAGCTTCATAACTAAGAGAGGAGCGTACTCTACCAAACAGAATGTGTGTATCTACGGCACTAACTGATAACTATTAACTGCTCACAATAGTATAAGACTAGTCAACGGTTCATCACTAGTAAAGCTGCAGTGTTCTATCATCTGCGTCCAATTTCCAAAAACATTAAGAAGGTAATACATTAAATAAGGAAATATAAACTCTTCAGGACTACATAAATACATACGTTTCTTTTATGACTTTTATAGTTTTCTAAAGCATGATGTCCGTTTCAGAGACTTCCAAATGAGCAGAGAATATACTTCTCTAGATGAAGAACATATGGGAACATATCTATCTATAAAAATTACATTTTAAATATTGAAGAATTCGTACACTTTACAGAAATATTGAGACGTTAATACTCAAATTAATGACGAAAACGATATAACAATAAGCGAAGAATGCATGACTGCACTGAATACTATTAAACTTCAAGGACGTCTTGAAAATTCCTGAGGTCCCTGTAAATGTTTGTGAAGCAAAAATTACTTAGCACAAAAAGACTGATATATATATACTAAATACATTAATGTTCTTAAGTTCAACACATAGCAAGACGAATATCTTGCGAACAGGCCTTTGAACAGCAAGATTATTAAATTCACAACGACTTCTCTGCACCTAACTCCAATATAAACTTGTCAACCCCTTTAAACCATGTCATTGTTCACGTCTCTGCATCTAAGCTCCCAAACAACTCTCTCTCTCTTTCTTCCTCTCTCTCTCCCTGTCTCTCTCTCGCACACACACATACTCTCTCTCTCTCTCTCTCTCTCTCTCTCTCTCTCACTCTCTCTCTCCCTGTCTCTCAGCTCCCAAAACTTAAGACGTCGAATGCAAATGAACTACACCGCATTCAAATAAACCAACGCCTTTTTCATAATATTTTTGGCATGGGATCGTCAACAACTCTATTGCATTAAATCCCTTGTGAAAAACGCTAACATGTAATTTGCATATTAAAACCAGTCTCTTTCATAATACTCTTTCTTAAATGACATTATCAAAAGCCCGGTGGGTCAAATATACAACAGCGACGTCGATCCCCTCAACATGCATCGTCCCTCATCCATAACGACTGTGAACTTTCGCATACAGATGGAAACAGCAGGCAGACATATTTGAACAGAGACGCAATTTTATTTTTTTTTAAAAGTAAAAATGAAGAGAAGAGTTTTATCTTTGCCCTATTTAACTGATGTTAAATGACCGACAGTGTTGTATATCTCATTCATAAAATAAACATATTTATAGAACTGTGCATATCCTACAGGTATATACATAATATACAAATGGAACTCAACCAAGTCATAGCTGGCCGACCGCCTTGCAGCGCCCTAGTTTTTCTCAACTCCCTTGAAGCATACAGTGCCGCTGACCACTAACAATCTAACATTCCAACGATATTTTCCGCTGCTTTTAGCCAGGTATCCATTTTACAGACAGGTGGGCTCAAGAAAATGTATATACAGTATATGAAACGCTTTCCCAACGCACTTACAACGAGACCGTGGTCAGGAATCGAACCTACAAACTTCTGGTATGGAGTCCAATGCCGTAACCATCCGGCCAGGTTGCTCCGTATGACCCAACAGTACAGTCAAACCGCCTACACTATCGCATTCTAGCACTTTATCATCTTATTGACGTCTCCATCGCTCAGTCGGAATTGGGACTGACTTTTTGTGACCAAGACGTCCTTTAAAGGCAATACATCAGAGTAAGAGTTATCATAATATAAGGGTATGCAGACCGACGCTCCGTGCTCCAATAAATTTCTTTTCACCTGTTTTGTGTAGAGCTGGTTAACGTCTTTAGAAGTAGTGATTTCTGCAGAGCTATCTCCTGAACAGCGGAACTGCATGAATGCGCCATAACACCATAACACGCTTCTTTACGTCATAAACGAGAAATTCTTTTCATCGTCAACCGACATGCAGGTAAACAACATGAAACGCCTGCAGTGCAGAATGTCGTCTGTGTCGACGTCAATGGTCGTATCCCATAAATAAGCCATAAGAACAGGTTGATGTCAATTTGTTCAAAAGTCTGAACCAAGGTAGGATTTATCTCGTCCCCGCAAGGGTGCGAAAGGGGCGGTCCTTTCATTGCGTGGGCGGTCCAACAGTCTCTAGTTAAGCCAAGATGGCTGCGGCTGATGCGGAAGTGCTAGAAAATGGTACACTGACTTGCGAGGGGTGTTTTGCTATACTTATACTTTTGCCTCATTTATCAGCATACAAACCATCATTGGATCTTACCACATCCTTTTCCAACACAAAACCATTGATAAAATGCTCCACTAGCAAATTTGAAAACTGTAGATGATGACAGCCATTATGCAGAGCTCTTACTTCCGGTGAACGCAAAAGATACCACATTTTTAACAAACGTCTAAAAGGTGGACACATTTACCCGCCGCGACTTTCACGTAGCAGCAAAACACATAATAATATCCCTTTTTAACTCTAATGATAGTAATGGGAATTTAATCGGAATTCACGCAGGAGTTTGAATATTTAAGAAAGGAATAGTTTTCCAAAGAATAGTGTTCTTTTCATAAGAGAAAACATTTGCAATCGATCTCAGTTCGATCTGAGGCTCATTGCTCTGGAGTACGACGTTATACATTAGCATAGCGAGGGCTGCCTGCGCAAAGGCCTTATTTCCCTTATATAATTCATATAAAGATACGGTCTTTGCGCAGGTACCCCTCGACTTAGAAGATGTGGACCTATTCACAGTGCGCTTAAGCCCTTGATATAATTGTATAATATACATCGCTGCTGCTCAGTTATTTAAACCACGAATAGATCATTGCGATCTTCCATACAAAGTATGCGAATGAAATGCAAGGTATAAAATTTCCCAAATACAAAGCTTATGTTTTCGTCTAGAAGAAACATTATACAGCAATAAGGTGTTAATACTTCGATATTATGGAAATACTGTATATATTTTATCTAAGCTGATCTCTTATTATACAATTCTGGCGCATTACAAAAGGTGTGAAAAGATGTATAAAACTATAATTACCATACTATTTATGGGAGGCCGCTTCGTCATTTGTAAAACAATTCATGCAAAGTAGCAATTGTATGGTGCGCGGTTCAGTGATTTTATGTCAAAATCTAATAACGCGAAAGAGAAGTTTAGTTTATGGTTGGCTGGTTCGGAAGTGTTGTTGTATTTAAGTGCACATATAATTATGGCCCTCATGTCATCGTGGTCTCTGATTATATTAACCTATTTTTTGTTTGTTTATAATATTGCATTTCACTCCTATTATTACTGACGTCAAGGTCACATCACTTCTAATCCTCGTGAAGTGTAATACCTTAAGGCAAACTTACAAACCAATGTAATAATGTTTTGTTTCTGATTTCATTTCCTTCCTTGGTAGGGATTTTTTAAAAAAAAGAAA
>JAWQUT010000363.1:254950-260374 GCA_033807755.1 Ellobium chinense | reverse complement strand
GGGGGGGGGGGAGGGGTTGTGAAATGAGAAAAGAAATGAAATAAAATATGCGCATACAGATATTGCTATATTACCAAACGATTCTGGCATATACAGTAATAATTTCTTCACAAGATAAATGTATTCTTCTTAATTTTTGTCTGTCTCTCTCTCTCTCTGTTTCTATCTCGCTCGTTCTTTTCCAGGCGCAGTACAGCGCAGCATGTTGATAAATGAGACAAGCACGCACATACAATCAACGGTGGGGTGACAGAGAGAGAGAGAGAGAGAGAGAGAGAGAGAGAGAGAGAGAGAGGAAGACAGGGCCAGAGCGAGAGAGAGGAAAACCAGGAGAGAGAGGGGACGACAACTGGGCAAGCGAGAGAGAGAGAGAGAGAGAGAGAGAAAGAGAGAGAGAGAGAAAGAGAGAGGTGAAAAGAAGGCGAGAGAGTTGGAGAGGGAAAGAGAGGCAGAATGAGCCAGCGTCAACTATGCCAGAATCTCCTTACAGGCTATAGACGTTGAAAAGTCATGTCATTTGAGAATACGAGCGAAATCGCATTATGTGTTATCCCATTTTAAAGCGCTGTTACACACTTCCATAGCCGACGCGCAAACTACATCACTATAAGACCCCACGGTTCAAATTAAAATTAATCCAACACAGGCATCACATTTTGCTGGAAATAACACTCTTTTCATCACAGACTATGCTCAATAGTAGTACGGTTGCTCTCTAAATCCTGAAAAGAGGTTAGATCACTTGAGCTCAACACTCTCCAACTGCCGCGGCGTCGTCAACATGACAGTGACAGTGCCACCCACAAATCAACGCCTCAGAGCGAAATGGAGCTATGTCTCAACGAGCACATTCAAGAAGTTGTTCCATTTTGCGCTCCGAGCCATCAAGAAATCTGGGACGCGTGTAAGCGTTTCGTTCGTATACTGTTACTAGGTATCGGAATAAAAAAACGAATCTGGGCTTAGAAAAGTTAAGAAATAAGTGGATGAATGATAGAAAACCTCAGCTGCAAAGTAAAGAAAATGTAAACAGAAATGTAGGTCACACCGCTGACACGTGTAAACTGTAACTCTGTGGATCGTTACGGGGTTTGAGAGGGGTAGGAAAGGGAAGATCATTGTGACCTTTATTTTTTTATAACATTGGTGTTCGTGCCGTATGTGGAAGGAAGTCATCAAAGTCAGGGGGGTCTGGCAATGAAATCCGTATAAAATTGCAAACTAGCGATTGCTAAGTGCTTTTGTTGTTGTTGTTGCTGTTGTTGTTCTTGCTGTTATTTGTGAGGGCGGAGGGGAGGAGAAATAAGGGGCTGAAAGAAGAAATGACGCGGGCAAAGGTTGGTGGCTTTGTCACTTTAAAATGCATTAACTCTTTGCTCACCAGCTCTTATGGAGGATATGCACAGTTTTAGCTTTCGACCGAATATAGATGCCTGGACATCAACTGACGCCCGTGGAAATGGGTAACCTTAGTTCCATTGCCACGCAAAAATAATCACATTTAGGCGGGCTGGCAAATACAATTTACCCATTTCTAGTAAATATCGCTTTTTGAAGTCTTCAAGTTCCTCTAAATCCATCCACTGCTTCTGTCCCAAGTCCCTCTCCTCTAATTTAAGATAGCAAAGTAGCAAAGGATCTTTTTATTTAATCCAGTGCATCTCAACTAGTGTATGCCACTTTTAATCCAACCCCCGCAGCGATCACTGTGCTGTATAATCTACTGCCTATTAATATTATATTTCATTATCTACCACACCCTCTGAACTCATGAAATTGATATCCCAGCTATTTTTCCTCACTTCTCCCCTTCAACTTTACACATCAAGAAATTCTACTAGAGTACTGCTTCTTTAAACTTCTTCCACCTATGCAACAGCTTCCAAACTGCAAGATCTGATGAAGTGATAACCCATCATCTTCGAGATCTTTTAAACTAAATCTTTATTTCCTTCCCCAACAAACATATCCCCAGCCTCGTTACGTGTTTTCATTCGAATATTCATTGCTTAAACAGATGTTTTATCTATCCAGTAAGCACGAGTTCAACATAAAACCTCCCAAGGCCACGATGTCTTGTAAAAATCTGGTTTACGACCGGAACTAGAGACAACGATCGACCTAGACCTGTCCTACACCACGTACGATCAATCCTTTTAACGTATGCAAAACAGAAACCAAAACTACGAACGTGGCTGCTTCGGCATATAAATCGAAATGCATATTTCTTTATTCAAGCAAAGACCCACAACTCTAATCCTCTATAGCATTATAACTGCACCACCTACGATACGTAACCCCACAGACCAGCTTTGCCCCAGTAGACACACAGAATGCTGTTTTATGGAAGGAGGGAAGGAATGTGTTGCTTAAAGGAACGTGTGAACAAAAAATAACGTAGCACGTAAGAAAGGTGTTATTCTTAAGTATACAAAAGCCACTTACCAACGCGGATCAGTTTCGACGTAAGCGATGATATACGTAGGTGATACATCACACTTTAACACAATAGTGTCACAGTAGAATGGCCATACAACGTCCCCAGTTTTAGATTTTCACCGACGCGGCCATACTGCCGATGGTGTTACTGTACACCTCTACCGTCCTGTTACCTACTCGTCCGTACAAAACATGAAGGTGCAAAGACGACGGTTCTCAAAACTGGGGCATGCGAGTATTCTGGGGTACATCGACATGGCTACACAACAGAGGATCATGAAGAAATGCTGTCCTCGAACGGTTTTAAAATACCTCTTATGTGGATAAAATTTACCTTTAGAGGCGACGACGTAGGCGCACATATCTAACCTTAATTCTAACCCTAATTTTAACCCCAATGTCCATCTAGAGAGGTCCCTAACTCAAATGCCCATAAATGCCATCGGCGCAAACAGTGAAGAGCCCCCGTGTGCTCTGGTGGGGTCCAGTCTTAAGCATAATGGCCCATAAGGGTACATCACTATCAGCAATGTTCAAGGCATCCATACCGATCTGGGTATTCATTAGGTAGATCTACAACTCGCGGCAATAAATTCCAGTTACGGATCCAGTCAATTTTAACACTTTCATGTATGATTATGTCAAAACTATGCTGTTTCAAGTTACCGGCCTTGCTTATTGACCTCAGCAAATAACTAACAGACTGATTGATTGAATGATTTGATATCGATCAACTGATATGTCTACCAATTGTTGAATATGAAATAAGCCTGAGAGACTGTAAGTTAGAGTTATTATATGAATAATGTACGAATGGCTGTCGATAAATTAGGTATGGGTGAGAGAGTGAACATACTGCTGACAATTGTTACTGTTCTGTTTGCTCATATACAGCAGACGCTGTTTGAGCTCAATAAAATTATTGTTATTGTTATTGTTATTGTTGTTATTGTAAGAGAATGAAGTGCCAAAACTGTTACCAATGGCAGCTCGTGATCCCCCAAAACTACCTGTGCAACCCCGCCCCCTTCTTCATACGAGTGAGTCAACGACGGCGAACATGACTATGTTATGAGCATAGTGCTGAATGGCAACAATAACAATAATAATAACAATAAGTTTATTGAGCTCAGACAACAATCTGTTGTAAATGAGCAAACGAGCAAACAATATTCTAAACAAACANCTCTCTCTCTCTCTCTCTCTCTCTCTCTCTCTCTCTCTCTCTCTCTCTCTCTCTCTCTCTCTCTCTCTCAACTTCATACTCACATTAATGAAGTTTCAGCTTTAGAATTTTTAACACCTTAGATTGAAATAGCAGCTGCATGCATAATACGAAAAATCACCATAAAAGCTCTTGGATTTGGCTTAATCTCTAGCTGTATTTGTTTTAGCCAGTGTCTTTATTTTCTTAGCTAAATTCTCTAAGGCACTGCATGGATTATTTCCCTTCGTGATTAGCTACCATTGGCGGGTGAGCTCCCTTTGTTACGTGTATTTTGAGTCATTATGGCCACGACAGATTCATTAAACGGGGTGTTAACAGGTTTCAATGTTTTCTTCCTGTATGAGTGATCGATGAGCCACAACAGGTTGCGTCCACAACAAGACACCTCAAGGTTGCAGGAGGCTAATTGGTTAAAAAAAAAACAAATTGGACTATCAGAGTCGATAGTAGCAGAGTATAGTATACAATCTGTCCAAGGATTGTGTAGAAATAATTGTATAACATGAAACCACACCGCGGAAGTGATGAAATCCTGCTCTGAATTTGAAAAAAAAAATGAATTGTTGCAGGCAGTGTTTCTCAATGGCTTCAGCGGATTTCATTTATGTGCACCTGTGATCTGCAAAAGAAGGCCAACATTTTAACCTCTTTTCATCTTAATTAAAATAGTGAAAAATCAAAATGAAAGATCCCTTTTGTAAACAGTACATAAATTGAGCATAGTGATGGCACCAGACCTGCAGACTAGCCTTGACCATCTCGGAACGTTCTTGTGGTTCGAGGAGAAAATTTATCAAATAGCTCAAAAAGACATTTACAATTTGGCTCTTAAAACCTCGAGGCTTTATACGGGGCGTTTTGACTTGATAGTGCGAAAACCACTGGACTAAAATAGACCATAGCATAAGCATAAACGTTTCGCATCGATCGTTACGCACCATGATCCAGTAACATAGTGCACTGGTTGATTGATTAAAGAGTAGGATTTTTTCCCCTTGTTTTGTTTCGTTTTCGTTTTGGATGAGTTTGCAATTTTCGGATGATGACAAGAGTTGTTTATGAAGAGATCGAAGCTTTCAGGAAATGCTTTGGGGGCGGTAGCAGTTCGTTTGCGCGGTATACATTCGCTTGAAAGGGTAAGCAAAAGGGAGAGAGAGAGAGAGAGAAAGAGAGAGAGGGAGAGAGAGAGAGCACGGGAAAGAGGGGAAAAGAGAGACAGAGAATAGTATTGTGAAAGGGAAATGGATCGAGGGTGAATGAAATACAAAACATGGATGACATGATGAAATATTTGCTGCAGCCACATAGTAAAAGAGAAAAGTAAAAAGAAACAGAAAGAGAGAGAGAGAGAGAGAGAAAGAGAGACACAGAGAGAGAGAGACAGAGAGAGAGATAGAGAGAGAAATGAAAGAGAGAAAGTGTGAAGGTACTAATAAGGGAGCAAAATAAACGAAGAAACAAAAGAAAAGAGTGACAGAGTATAAGGCAAATAATTCACGTTAACAAACAAACCAATCCGACAAACTTGCGCAATGAGGAAAATCGAAACATGAAACCAATCGAATATAAAGTTGCACCGCTACGCTGTACCGATTTTGGGGTGGGGGAGGGGGGAGGGGAACAGAACAGCAATCGCAGTTTGAAATTAACATTAATAAATGCAAGAACCTCAGAAAGGGGGAGAAGAGTTTAATTGCTAGACCCTCCTTTTCGATATCCTCAAAGAACCAAATTCTTTCTACTTCTCAACATCAAAA
>JAWQUT010000363.1:244950-249950 GCA_033807755.1 Ellobium chinense | reverse complement strand
GTACAGAGTTTAACCAATCTTTGGATATTTTCAAGGTAGCAGTTCATTTCCCCAAAATTTTAGCCATAACACATAACATTTCCCAGAAGAGAAAAGAGTTCTATGTTGCCACATTATCATTTCTCCAAATTTTAGTCATAACACATTACATTTCCCAGAAGAAAGAAAAAAAAGAGATCTATGTTGACACATTATCATTTCCCGAAATTTTAGCTATAACACATTACATTTCCCTGAAGAAAAAAAAAGAGTTCTATGTTGCCATATTATCATTTCCACAAATTTTAGCCATAACACATTACATTTCCCAGAAGAAAAAAATGAGTTCTATGTTGCGACATTATCATTTCCCGAAATTTTAGTCAGAAGATGTTACATTTTCTGAGAAATACCCCACCCTTTCAGGATGTTTACAGCTTGGTGATACCCATGTCTCATTTTCATTCTCCATACGTCTAGTCTGTATCTCGCAGTCACAGGCAACTCATCTCAGAAGAGTGAGCTTTTTCAGTAAAGAAAGAAAAAAATGGCAAGAGACAACGCAAGAAAATAATGTTTATCTCAAGCTTTGGGTTCTGTTGTTGTTGTTTTTTTTTTTCTAAATTAATGACTTTGTGACTTACTTTGTGACATTTGACAGATGTACTGGGTTGTGACAAGCACAAAAATAGCCTAGTATGAAAACTGCCTAGCTCTGAGACATCAATGTAGACTGCATTGTATAAATTCCCATTCACAACGGAGCAAACAGACGACTTCTACATCACTCCCCGTGCAACACAATGTATTTCTAAACTGGAATGTGGATCTCTGAGGTAATTCTACCTGGGTTGATCGCAACCATAAATAACATTATACGTTCGACCCCAGCATGTTGGCCGCAGAGGAAAGAAGAGTCTTTTTCGGGAAATGTAAATTCTTTTTTCACGTATCGTATGGTCGGATTAAGGCAGAAATAAGACAGGCATCTCCTGAATTTCGGGAAATGTATAACCGTTTGGGAATAGATGTCTTTAAAACCACTTGTCATTTTCTCCTAAAAAAACCGTATACTATCTCCCACGCCGACTCCTCTCCCCCCCCTCCCCCTTAAACTTTGCGCCGCTCCTTTTGTCAGGCTCGTATTACCCAAGAGCACTCAGTATTGACAATGTACGCTGTGACTGAACATAGTGCACTGTTGACACACGGAATGAGAAGGAAGGGCAAATATACTTTCACTAGTCTAGTAGCTTAGATAGATACAACGTCACAGACGCCTACGGAGATTGTCGATAAGTACCGATGTTTACCGAAAGTTTACGCAAGCGTAGGAAAGAGAAGAAAACGGTGGAGGCTTCTTGACATTCATGCTGACTGTCGGTGAAATACAACAGGACCTCACAAACTGGAATTCCAAGCTACGTGCAAAGACAAAACACGTTATAGTCGTAAGTTGATTGGAGTATCTTACTGTGTTTTGTCGTTGTGCGGCAGCAGGATACTTCTGCAAATTTCTTCGTTTTTGGCAGATGTTGAAGGAGATACGAGAGCTTGCGCATTAACGATGAGATCTCTTACAATCGTAAAAATAACATTGACTCTACACTTGAAACGCCAGTAAGGGTGCATTCAGCATTAATACACTAATGCAAATTCTTACGATGGTAAGAGATCCAGTCGTTAATGAACAAGCGCTCACTACTTGGGTTCCCGGAACAGTATTACTACGAATGTGGGGTACTTATATCTGGTATGAAAGGTTTGTGGTCGTTAAGTTCTCCATGTTCTATGCCTGTGATCACTGTAATTGTTGTCTCCACTGTTATTGCTGCTGCTGTTGTTGATGATGATGATGGTGGTGTGGTGGTGATGTCGTAGTGACAGTGTCGTAATGGCTATGCTGTCCGCTGACTCACAGTCAGATTCCAAACGGCATGACGGAATAGAACAAGTGAGGCGGTGAAATCCCAAAGGAGAGAGAGAGAGAGAGAGAGAGAGAGAGAGAGAGAGAGAGAGAGAGAGANGAGAGAGAGAGAGAGAGCGAGAGAGAGAGAGAGAGAGAGACAGAGAGAGAGACAGAGAGAGAGTTGAAAGCAAACGCAATATAAGATGGACGATGGACGATGAAACAGGGACTAAAAAGACAAAATCATTTGGTGAGTTCTTGACGAGCATGCTAAGTATTTGCTAGTAGCGAGGGGTGGAACGAGAGATGTATATATAAAGAGATAGAGAGAATGAGTAATCAGCTATGACGTTATAAAGAGAGTGAATGACAGTCCGCAGAGAAATAGTTATCGATTACATAAAGAATGTATTAACCAAGAAAAAAAATCAACTGTTTCATGTCTGTGTACATTTATAGTATATTTCTGACTGCTTGTGTCTGCATACTTGTGTGCAAATAGGAAGTATAGACAGAATTTAAACACAGCGACAGACTTAAGAAGACCAAGTACACACATATACAGACACATCAAGAGACGGACACATGACACAGATAAATTACTCACCAGGTCGTTAGTAACCTGAGGAACACATGAGGTCATCACCTGCAAACAAACAAATGTGATAACACATTAGAAAAACAATTTATACCAGGGACTTGCAAGTCATGTCAAGCTTAAACATAAGAGATAGAATGAGTTTATCATGGTTGAACGCCTGGAATCAGGCCCACACTTGTAAGCAACTAAAACTTAAATTCTCCACTATAAAAGTATATCAGTGGCGCTGAAACTGAAATCATCTCCTCCAAGGTAATGCCAGGGGCGTGGACGGAGTGGGAGTGGGAGCAAGAGTCAGGAAGCTCTCTGACCCAGATATTGAACACCGAAGTTTTATTTTTTTAAAATGTATTCAAAAATCTAGATTTGGGCCGCTCCAATTTCTACCAGCAATTTCGACCAGGTAGACTGTTAGCTCTGGTCTTGCCGAGAGGAAACAAAATCTTCATTTTCTGGGGAAAACTGCGTGGCATTACATTTAAATTAACCGGCTTCGCATAATCTGTGCTACTAAACGACACTAATATTATTTTCAGTTTCTACTATTAAACCTGATTACATTGCTTTAAAATCAAAAGTACGATAAAACGAAATGCGCTTAAAACGGAGTCTATTGTACAAAAGGGGCCATTCAATCCAGGTTAATATTTACATCACTTCACAACACAAGAGGTGAAAGAGGATTTTTCGGTTTCGATTTTCGTTTTTTTTCGGAAGCAGCAAAAGCGCAAAGCAGTGTAACAGGAAACGGTACACTGGGGTTCACCTAAATTGTTAGTGATTGGGTTCAAATGAAGACAGTGTCAATCTCTTTGAGGGGCGTGGGCATTTAACACTGGGAATAACTGGGGAAATAACGACAACACCAAGGCAAAACAAAACAGTGACACACACAGGAACTCCGTCACTTTGTTGTCCCTCAAATTACTGTTCTTAATTTTGTTTTTTTCTTGGTCTGAACAGTCATTTCGTCACAGTTTTTGTCATCTCTTATTAACATCATCACCGTCATTATCATCATCATTATCATTATCATCATCATCATCATCATCATTATTTGTAAATGCATCATCGTCATCATCATCATCATCATCATCATCATCATCATCATCATCATCATCATCATCAGCATCATCGTCATCATCATCATCTCCACCAGAATCAGCACCATCAACAGCATGCCCGTACCTACTTCTTCAACGCCAGAGACAAAATAACCACTATCATCGTCACCTTTGCTGCCGCTACCTCACCACCACTGCCACCCTGCCTGCCACCGAAGAGCAAATTCATCCTGCGATCTATTATCCCCTTCTACAAGCAACGCCCACTGCATCACCACCGACGCTTGTAAACTCATTTCTCACCACCTTAAATTCAAACCAACTTCTTGAACTGAAGTAGTTTGCTACTTCAGAATGCTGAAAACAGGCTTATGAGCCGAAAGTAAACTGGATGTCGTAAGCTATTTCTATGGCCCATCTCTTGCAAAATTGCTTCAAGCTGCCCCTTCGCACTTAAGACACATTCCATACCTGACGATCTGGTGAGCAGTTCTGGTTTGGCAAGGCTGAACAGCCTCTGAATTTTAAGATGAGCAATAAACTCTAAAAAACGCCCACGAATCTGTGTTTAATACTACAGCTGACATCATTCATAAATGTAGCCAATGCCCTAGATATATGAGTTGAGGGGAAGGGGCTGAGACTGGTGTACTCCCCTAAGCCCCCTCTCCCTCAAACAAATAAAAGAACTTCTCTCCCCCTCCCTTCCCAGTCCGTGCCACACAGAAACAGTGAAAACTAGACCCTACATCAACCAACACAACGCAATGAACACAGAAAGAGGACAAGATTCTTTCAGTGACAACGGATTGGCGAATGTGTGCATCATAAATCGGTGCGTAGCTTAATGGAGTCAACGTATGACTTCTTGTTTCGGTCACATGCTCTGTCATGGTCATCAGCTGTAAACATCACAGTAAAAGCTGCGGCCTAGCATCATGCAAGGGATCAGTACGCAACAAAATGTGCTCAATGTGCAAGAAATTGCACGTTTGCCTCGAGCAGCGATACTCTTACAAAAGCAGGGGAAACCATAACTCCAACAGTTGTCGTTACGCCACTGCTAATTGTCAGGTCATAATATGCGATAATTGTTTCGTCACAATAGCATCAATACTAGCGCTGTAGACACATAACTATGCCGAACCCATTTTCATTAGATAAAGCGGGGAATGAGTTTAGGCCTGTGGGACAGCACAATGTAATGACGTCATTTACATGTACGCAGAATCGCATTTTTCTCCTAATTAATCTTCCCAAACTACTTGCTAACCAACATAATTTGTACGGAATCTAAATCTTCAGCGCTAGATATAGCCCATGAAAAAGCAAAACATCAATGCAAAGTTTGGGTATAATTTACTGCGGAATATGGGGATTTATGATAATATACACAGAAACAGAGAGTTTTAGCTTAATTATTTTTTGCGCTACCGGAAATAACACT
>JAWQUT010000363.1:214954-226193 GCA_033807755.1 Ellobium chinense | reverse complement strand
GAGGAGGGGGAAGGAAAGGAAGGTCGGTAGAGGGGGAAGTGGTGCTATCATATACCTTGTAAGCGGTATCTGTATGTTATGAATGCTGTTATAACATCATTATGTATATCGTGTACATGCCAAAACACGCTGCCAGTGGTTTTCAAACTTTTCTTTCTCTGTCTACAGCAGCTGATGTAACGATAACTTGATTATAATTATATTATATGACATAAAATCCACACCCGCAGTATTGTCTGTGGTGTTCAGAGTTTTCTATCCTCGTCATAACCTGAGGATGGAAGTAAGATTTTTAAAATAATTTGATTTAGTTCAAGCTGTCGCTACGATTTCATTATGAACATTAAAATTACCAGGGATTCTTAGAGTTTTCGGCCAAGGGCAAAGATCTGGAGTGGGACATAATAGATTGCTTTGTTTCTAATTGTTAATGCTATAACTTCATTGCGTATATCGAAATATAGTCAATATCACTGTTAACTCTAGCCATTTACAGCGAAAGCCCGTATTCGCTAAAATTATGATTTTATACTGGGAAGCAAAAGAACTTTCGCACTGCGAATCATTTTATCAATTAACCAATGTTGGCTGCCTCGAAAAATAATAATAACAGCAACAACGACGAGGGGATCTCCCAGATGGAAAGGTACAAAACACGAGGGCTCTGTGCACAAGACTGGTGTCAAAAGATCCAACCTAACTGGAAATATACTGTCATTATTTCCTAAAACGGTACTTGAATGGGCGAGAAATTCCTAGAACTGGGTCGTCTATTCGTCAGAATGGATTGCCTTTAACTTTTTTTGGTGTCATTAATCGAAAGCTTGAGCATTACCGATGGAATCTGTTACCATCATAAGAACTAAATTGGTGCATCGGTGCTGATTGCACCCTTGGTAGCGTTCAACATGCATAAGTCTTAAAATGGTAAGAGATCCCACGGTTAATGCGCAAGCTCTCAATTACTGCGATTTGTAATGTGACCTAGATTACCAAAATCAGCTTGAGGGTAAATCACGACGTTTAATATTACAGCATTACACAATACATTTCCTGCTGACAAACACATGTGTTCTTGATGTACGCCTGATGTGTCGCTGATGTGTCCCTGATGTGTCCCTGATGTGTCCCTGATGTGTCCCTGGTGTGTCCCTGATGTGTCCCTGCGTGATGTCAAAACAGTGTGAAAACCAGCCGAAATCCTCGGGAGATGTACACGAGGAGAAAAGAAAAAATACCTAGAGTTGAAGCTACAGGTGAGGTTTTCGTGAAATACCTGGGCACGCGCGTTTAATAATATTTAGGTTAAGCTGAGTGCTTCAAGGCATCTTTTAAGTTCAAACGATGAACTCAAAGAACATGCATATTTCGCTGATTAGGCGTTATGTTGGGAATGCATGTACAGGGGTAGAGTGTACTAGTATCTTAAGGCTATTTTAAGCCGTGCTATCTGGTCATTAACTTTAAGAGGCAAGCCCCGCCTACAAAATGGCCGGCGGCACTGCCTCAAACTCAGATGGAGTTGGTTTCATATTTCAAATACTAGACAAATTTATATCAGTTTTCTATACTGTAACGTTTAGAGGGACAGCAAACTAGCGATCTGCAAAGTCTCCATTCATTATGAAATGTTTTAGTCGTGAAGTTGGGGGGAAAATAGCGCGCCAAAGTGAAGCTTGCGACTGAAACAAAATGTTCAGTCAAATGACCCATCATACCTCCAGTTTCCTTTTTGTACTGTGGCAAACCTTTGAATTTAACCATGAAAAGAATCCCAAGCATATAATTATTTAACACTATAATACTACGAAGCAGTCAACTAAAAATAGATAAATAATATATTTTGATGGAAAAGATAAAGCGAGTATAGAAACCAGATTCGCCATACATCATCAATGTTATGAACCACATAGACTAGAGTCTTTCATTGTAATGTACTTCTTGCCATTTCTACGAGTGGGACCGCACAACTGCTGCATCTCTGGATCAGTGGCGGTACAACGGCATCTTGCACCATAGTGTGAGCACTCTCTCTCTCTCTCTCTCTCTCTCTCTCTCTCTCTCTCTCTCTCTCTCTCTCTCACCCTTTCTCTCTCTCTCTCTCTCAATCTCCCTGGAATGGCGCTACCCCTTCCCCGATTCAGTGTGTCTTTTTTTTTGGTTTTGATTTAACTGTCCCCATTTTCGCATATTACACCACTTTCTAGCTTTTCCCATTGTCATACTTTTTTTCCCTCCATCCTCTATCCTCTTTTTCGCCATTGAAACTGTGCTCTTCTCCCNTCTCTCTCTCTCTCTCTCTCTCTCTCTCTCTCTCTCTCTCTCTCTCTCTCTCTCTCTCAATCTCCATGAATCGCGTTACCCCTTCCCCGATTTAGTTTTTTTTTTTTTGTTTGTTTGTTTTGATTTTACTGTCCCCATTTTCGAATTATATCCCCACTTTCTAGCTTTTCCCATTGTCATACTTTTCTTTCCTCCTTCCTCTATCCTCTTTTTCGCCATTGAAATTGTGCTCTTCTCCCTCCATCCTCCATCCCTCCCCTTTCCCCTTCCGCCGAGCAAGATTTGGTTCCTCTTCTCTCTGGAGGAAAAAAAACAAAAAAAACATTTCTGATTCTGATTCAATAGCGATGTGTTAGACGCAAATATGCACCGAATTCCAGCGTCAATGGAAACCCCACAAGATATCAAAAATTGATCTGACTAGTGATCAGGACCATGCAAGACTACTGAAAAAAAGAATTAATGATACACCGACAAACACAGGCGTCGTCGAGCCTCCAAAATGCCCCAGGAAATTGCAGAACCCGCATGCTGGCTGATTTGTAAGCGGACAGGTGAGGAAGTGCGGGTGAGTACTTCAAAGGGAAGTGTTAAAACTCCTGGCGAGAGGATGAGTGTAGGTGGGTAGGTATAGGGGTATGAGGGTAACTGATATAGTGAGTGATAAGGGCTGTTGGTTTTATGATGGTGTGGATATGAGAGAGAGNGAGAGAGAGAGAGAGAGAGAGAGAGAGAGAGAGAGAGAGAGAGAGAAAGAGAAAGATGCAAATAAAATATCACACAAGCACAGACATACACACACACAAACTCTCTCTCTCTCTCTCTCTCTCTCTCTCACACACACACACACACACACACACACACACACACACACACACACACACAGAGAGCGAGACAGAGAGAGAGAGAGAGAGAAAGACAGAGCGAGAGAAAGAAAGAGAGATTCTGATGTTTTAAGCAAGCCCATGACGATTTGTTTACAGAGATTTGATAGAGTGAGTCAGACATTGTAAATTATTTGAGGCATAGATCAGACAGACAGACAGACAGACAGACAGACAGACAGACAGACAGACAGACAGACAGACACAGATACAGACACAGACAGACAGACATACAGACAGGTAGACAGACAGACACACAGACAGACACAAAACAGATAGAGCAGGATATGGACAGATATACAGAGAGGCTTACAAACCGATAGACAAACACGCAGGCATGTTGATTTGCTAAACTTATTATTTTTTGCCCTTCGCAGAATCGACCAAGATACCATCAAAGACGACAGAAATAAACAGAAAATTTGTAGTAGCTAGATCTAGATAGATGCCATCTATAACAACGTGATTATCTACGCTCTACGCCTCAGCCCCTACACAGCCGGTGAACTACGATTACGAACGCTTGAAGTGGATCGTATGTTAGACCATCGCTACCACATTTCGGAACTCTTAATACCGTGTGTTTATGTGGGAAGAGAAGGGGTGGGGGGAGTAAGGGTTGGTCTCTGGTCCCTAGAATAGTAACTAATCTTAAATGTCATTGAAAACAAAACGAAAAGCAGAAGAGTTAAGATTGTTTAAAAGATGAAAGAATAAATAATATTTCAGACTTTGCGCACAAGAAATGGGATCGTTTACCATCGTAAGAATGGCATTTACGCATCGGTCCTGAAAGCAAACCTTAGTAGCGTTCAGCATACAAAGTTAAGGTAAGTCTTACGACAGTAAGAGAATATGGTGGCTATATGTCCATATTTTGTAACGTCGTTACAATGGAAATAAACCTGTGAAATCTGAAAAAAATCATAATGCGCAAGCTCTCAATTATGCATTGGGAAAAGTCGAAGAAGGGAAAAGAGGGGGGACCTCTCGTGAGTGCCCTCACAGAATAGATGCGACGGCCCTGCCATACCTAAACTGTAGGACCATCGACATCAAAGAACAAATGGAATTACGATAGTATCTACCTGATGAAGGCCTACCTAGAAAAGTAATCAATAATACCATGTAATGCTCTTTGATACTGATCTCTGAAAAGTTAGTCAGAAGAGATAAAGCTTTCAAGCTATCAACGTTGTTTTTTTTTTGCTGTTTTTTTTTTTTCATGGCTTCATACCTACCTCAAATAACACTCTAGATTTTTTTGAACCTATAACTTTACCTAATTCTCAGATGTCTCTCAGATTTTTTTTTTTTTGCATGGGCAAAGAAGGAAACAGAAGAGGGCACGGGATGTAGGACATCACAAGTTTCATGCCATAAGCTCGCTAAGTCTGTGGGCTTGTGTCAGGCAAAAAAAAAACAACAACAACAACGAACTAGCAACATTTCTTTTATTCTTCTTTCCCTCCATGCCCTATTCTTTATTGTCTGTCTGTTTGTCTGTGTGTGTCTGTTTGTCTCAATTTTTCTGTCTGTCTGCCCAACTGTCAGCCACTCTGTCTGTTTCTCTATTTCGTCTACCTCTCGATGTGGTTTTCTGTATGTAGATCAAGAAAGCTGCCCAGCTGTCTGCCTTTCTTCCTATCTCTTTCTTTCTTCATTTTGTAGTTTTTCTTTCTTTCTGTCCTTCTTCCTTTCCTTATAGCTACCCCTTATTTCCACCAATTCCTCCAACACAGGCTTCCGCTGCTGTCAGCCCTTGTAAAATCCTTGACCCCTTCTCACCCCCAACACCCCCATTCCCGCTCCCTTCATCCTTTTTCGTTTTATTTTCCTAACATATCAGGAAGAAATATACATGGCGCCATCATTATTTTAATACCGTCTCTAACCTTACAGTTTACCGTATCAATCCTGACTTCTGTGACATACCGATAAAGATAATAACATCCTTCAACATGTTTGGTGTGGAAAAAAAAAACAACCCCAAAAACTTGACCCAACTTCAAAGTGCAAAGAAAAGTGTAAACCTCCAATTTTTGTGCCTTGCACACAAGCAAAATTCATACACTTCTCGTGCGGCTAACTTTAAGATCAAATTTTAATGTTCACATCTTTACCGTCATCAGTGATATTCTTTAAAACTAAAGCTTTATGAGATACATCCATTTTAACGAGGCTTTAATCACTCTCATTACATTACTCGGTTTCATTATGTAAACAACAAAGCTTAAAAATGCATACGCAAGCAGATAGGTTTCTATTGCAGCCCACACGACTATCAGGCATTTCAACTGGCCTTATTAAACTCATCTGCTGCACATATTTTACGTAATTTTTGCGCCGAATATAGTCTTAAACCTGATTTTATGATCCACATATCGTTTTTCTTCTTCTTGAAATTTCCATCCACATCCACTCCACATTTTACTGGGTTTGCTTTTAATGGTGACCTATGCTGTGCAGACCCATTGAGATTCAAGCAATCTGAATAATTCAAGTCCACTTTAAAAACATAACTAAGCATCAACGAACGAACGAACGAACGAACGAACGAACGAACGAACGAACAACAACAACAACAACAACAACAACAACAACAATAACAACAACAACAACAATAATAACAACAAAACAACAACAACAACAACATGAATTATATGATATCGGAATCCACGAGAAACAGCAACAACAATAAGAACACAACAACAACAACAACAACAACAACAACAACAACAACAACAACAACAATAACAACAGCAACAACATCAACAACAGCGGGGGCAGCAGCAACAACAACAACAACAAAAGTGTAGCGACAGACCTCAGTTAATTACATGATTCAGATTCTGTCAAAACGTGCAAGATTTTTATCTATGATGCATGAATTATTGAATATTATATTCCAAAAACAGGATTTAACAGGTGATAAACTGGCGCCAGGAAATGAGAAGGATTACAGTGCCCACATACAGTAGCCAACAGTAATTCCGGCACCTTTTGCACAGCTAGGTAGGTAGGGGGAGTAACTCAGGTAAATAGACGGCGCAGATAAGCCCGAGTTCCAGGGGCAGATAACCTGATAAGGGTGGATAACCGATGCCAGCAGTCGTCGCCCTTTGCCAAGATTCTCTTAGCGCATACTCTCCACCCAAGGTCTTACGACTGATTGCGGGTAGGCATGCTACAGACTCATTCAGATTCTTAATCGAATTTTCAGCGAAGACATTCGTAGGAGCAGTCAAGTGCGTTGCTAGATAATTTCAATCTTTTTTCTTCTCTCTCTCTCTCTCTCTCGCTCTCTCTCTCTCTCTCTCTCTCTCTCTCTCTCTCTCTCTGTGTGTCTCTCTCTCTCTCTGTCTCTCTCTCTCTCTCTCTCTCTTTATAAGCGTTTCTAGAGAAAGGAAAAGAAAAATACAGGCACACATACACAGACACACACACACACACACACACACACACATACACACACGCATGCACACACACACACACGCACGCACACACACACACACACACGCACACACACACATACACAACCTCAAAATTGAAAGCCCATATTATAAAGGACTGCCCTTAGTTTCGAATGTACAGTTTAAAAATGTGCCTTTAAAACGCTGAAACGATTGTAAATTCAATGCCACAAGTCTATGTATTGAGGAAGCCACCATCTCCCCCACACCCAACGACGAACACTTTTGAAGAGTGAGAAAGGTGCCTTTTTCTAATAACCTCATCCCTTCTCTCTCCCCTCGCCCCTACGCTAAGAGTCGATATTTCCCACCACATTCCTACCCCAAACACGCCACCCCCAACACCCCCTCGGAAATGAAGGCAATATACGCCTATGCATGTATGTTTTATTTTTCCTCATATTTAACGGATCATCACAGTCGTGTATTAAACCCCGACTTTCAACAACATATTATACTTTCTCTCACCCACACACGTTTCTTTACTAACTTTGTAGATTCATTCATTCATTCATTCATTCATTCATTCATTCATTCATTCATTCATTCATTCATTCATTCATTCATTCATTCGCATGATTGTTCATTCTTTTGCTCCATGCTTCACTACCCCTCCTTTCTGTGCCATCCCTACTCACTGGTCAAATCTCTTCCTCGCTTTCTCTATTATATCCTCCCTCTTCATCCCATCTCAATATTCGTTCGAAAATTCCTCCCACTCTCAAACCATCCACTTACATTACAACACAATTTTTATATCCATTTCGTCCTCGCCCCTCCCTCCCCCAATACTTTCTTATCCATGTTTTCGCAACATGTGAAATCTCCACCGCATCGCTACACTTAATTATTTCCGGCCCTCTGGGCTGTAAATCAGTAGTGACATATTTCAAACATACTTACAACTCATAAAAAAAAAATGTAAATCTTCACCTCTCGTGCCACTCGTTCGTGCGCTGAATGAAAACTTCACATAAATGGTAATAAACAATTTTACAACATACGCCATTTTCCTACGAAATCAATGATAGACGCCCTTGACTAAGAACTGTAGTTCGAAGAGTATTTAAAAGGGTACAACCCTCTTATGCGGCAATAAATCAAGACGATCGTGAAGCTGTGTACGTTTAATGCCTATGTATTGTCACTACTAACCCCCTGGAACAAAAGTGTACGTTTGCAGTGTCTTGTACGTGTATCGCCCCACATTACACCTTATGCATTACGTCAGTGTTGGGTAAACAAACAATATAATAAAAAACATTATTTGCATGTGTATGAACAAGACTCTTGAACAACTTCGCAGAAAGTTTTCATACACCAAAAAATCTCGAAAACACCATCACCTTTCGGATCGAACACGTTTATTATTGTTATCCAAGGATTCCACTAACCAAATTCTAACTAACAATCAAGGAGTCGTCATGAAAAAAAAAATATTAGGTTAATGAGGGAGATCATCGTTACCTCCGGAATAGAAGTATCTCCCAATTAAAACTAGGAATGCATATAACTGCAGTGGGTAAAAAGCCAAACTGTAAGGATTTTACAACCAATGCGCGTCCATACCACTACAAAAAATAATCATTAAATTTGCCCGTATCTTTATGCCACAGCACTGATTGAAAACCATCAGTGCAAACACGGAAGTCGAGGCTCGCCATTACAACGAGACAATCAGCACTGAACACAAAAACATCAAAGGAGGTACACAAGGGGTTCTCACGCATTCTTTGGTACATGTACCCTTAGACGCCACGAAAGAAATCCCATGTAACCCTATCTTGAGATCACTCATCTGATTTTGTTCCTATAGAGTAATGTCGGTTAGTAAATCGGTTCTGTTCACCCACTGACCGAGAGATAGAGCAAAATTATCTCTTGAAATGAAAAACCCAGAGTTCGAATCCTGTCAGCAGTATTGTATACTGTTGGCTGTTGTTTTCCCTATGCCTAAAAGACATCATACATTCGGAGGCCCAAAGGACGTTCAAGGTTCATCTCTTACATATCTAGTATCACCTAGCTTAACAGGGACATTAAAACCTAACTCGAACAATAACTCAAATGTTTTTTTTTCCTTCACTTCACGTAGTAATCTTGCGCACATCTTTAGACGTCAAAGAAGGGAACCCCTGTGGTAACCCATGATCAATGTTAATATCAAATACCAGCTAGTCAAGAATTAGAGAAAAAACAACAACCACCAAAAAACACCGGAAATACGCCATAAAACTATTTAAACAGGAAGTAAGGCATTCGCCCTGACATCCGGATCCCAGCACTACTCATGTTGACGCAAGAAAAGATAACCGTGTCAGCCCACAAACACAGCAAACAGATTAACTCCCCCTTGTTGTTTTGGTTCTTGCCAGCACTTGAAGAACTTTCGGAAATCAATCAAGGACGAGGATATTAGTTACGAATTAATGAAGTAGATGGTTTTTATTCACGCATATTGTACAAAATAAAGGAAACTTAAAACAGTAAACAGGAAATACAAGATGTGTCATACTGAATCAGCACCATTAGATGAAGGTAAATTTGGTTTTTCTGGGCAGTTACAAGGAAACTATACGTTATCAATAAGCTGTTTAGTGCGAACCATATGAGTTCAGAGTTCAGACTTAGACAGGATGCTCCTTACTGGCCTAAGCATTTTACCAGTCCACTTTGGAATTATTGTAAAACGACAAAACAGCATAATGAGAACTTGCGCGTTAACGAAGGGATCTGTTACCTTTGTAAGAATTACATTTAACTCTGCATGTTGAACGCAACTAAGGACGCATTCAGCACCGATGCGCTCATGTAATTGTTACGATGGTAAGAGATCCTATATGCGCAAGTTCTCAAACAAGTAGGCTACGTCTTTATGGTTCATGCTTTTACCCTTTATAAACTGAAAGTAACACATCGTAGAAGTGAACACTAGATCTTTTTACAAAGTGCAAAACATTGGAAATAACAGAAATCCTGCTTCAGACGTAACATCTACATGCAACTTCGTCTGGTTCTGTATAACAATAACTAACCATTCCCACAACTATAAACTCTCGTTGTTAAACACAGGGCTCACGAAAAAAATCCAATCCACATTTCAGAAACTCCACACATAAAAATGACGACACACATTCCAAGTTGGTTTAAAAATACGAAGCACCATCGCAAAATGACGTCAGGACGTAGTCAAAGCGCCAGTGACTGCCCCCTAACCTAAAAACGCCTGGGGTGTGCCGTGTTTTCAGTGCGTGAAACCAATACCAGAACTCATCGAAGGTACCAGGGGCCAGGAATCTCCTGCCGAACGTAGATCGATATGCTCTGAATTGTGGATAACAGATACGAGAGTTAGGGGGTGGCGGAGGCCTTCCCTCCCCCTTCTTTTTTTTGTAATTTTTGGAGACAAAAAAAGGTGATTTGTTGAGCGCGGGGAAAATGGAGGGGAGAGGACATTTCGGGAAGGGTTAGATGTTTGTGGGAGGTTCGTGTATGGCAAGGGTAGAGAACAGAGGTTCAGGTAAGGTCGAGGAAACATCAGTACTCATGAGCTTGAATAGAAAGGGATGTGAGAAGGGTTTTTGTTGTTGCTGGAGTTTGGTTTTATGAGGCGAGTCCTTTTATGGGGAGAACCTGCGTGTTATTCATTAAGCAAATCAGGGACAGTATGGAAAACGAAGTGATTAAACGTAGGGTGCCAGTAAACGGTTATCATTCTTTTCAGTTTGTTGATACCTGTATTACTAGAAACAAAATGTATCTATGAAGCAAAATTTTCGATTAAGTGAATTGTGACTAACCGGAATCGACTATGTGTCAAATTGAAGCTTTGGTATAGGGTGAGTTGGTAAATGGCAGGGCAGGCAACACGTGCAAATGAGTATCGGTTCCGAAAAATCGACAGAGGAATACAAAAACTATTAATAAAGCTGTGTAGAAATGAAAAGAATGATTAAACAAAACAAAACAAAAAAATAAGGGGGTGGGGTGTGGAATAGAGTGCTCACTCACTCTGTCAGTCGGTGTGGAATAACTGGTCTGACTAGTCCTGGGTCTGTCAAAGTGCTGAACTCTATTGATAAATCATTTTCCAATCTGCGCTTGTTGTTTTAGCAGGGCCCCCGAGGGGGGGTAGGCGGGGGGAAGGTGGAGGGTATCATGGGCCATGACAGTGGAAAAGGTGGGGGAGAAGGGGAATGAGGTGAGAGGAGTGCATATCAAGATAGAAGAGATGGGGGGGGAGGNGGGGTGAGAAGAGGAGAGGGGAAAAATATGGTGGGGTAAAAATATCGAGGTTTTCAAAGCGAAAGCTAGGTGGATGTAATAAGGAAAAGTACGCTGTGTTACACTAGCAATCGAGGGAAAGAGGTAAGGGTGGGGAAGGAATAAATAGAACGAGTGAGAGAGAGAGAGAGAGAGAGAGAGAGAGAAAAAGAGAGAGAGAGAGAGAGAGAGAGAGAGACAGAGAGAGAGAGAGAATCACAAGGAGTAAAGAAATAGTCTACTATACCTACATTACAGATTTTCGGATTCGGATTCATTTTCCAAGCAATACTTTTCATTATGCTCTGAGCTCAGCACAAAGAGATTTTTTATTTG
>JAWQUT010000363.1:192724-214935 GCA_033807755.1 Ellobium chinense | reverse complement strand
AAAGATGAAAGATGAAAGGCCTGAGGGATTGTTAGCCAAGCAAAACCATATGGGCATGACGACAGTGTTCCATTTCTCCCATCGACTCCATAGGTCCTTTCTACGAATAGGCCACCTTTCCCTAGGGGACATCAAACAACGCCAAGGCTACTACTGTTTCTACTTCTTCCACCACTCTCAGCCCCTCCCAACTCACTCAGGACGNAGAGAGAGAGAGAGAGAGAGAGAGAGAGAGAGAGAGAGAGAGAGAATCACAAGGAGTAAAGAAATAGTCTACTATACCTACAATACAGATTTTCGGATTCGGATTCATTTTCCAAGCAATACTTTCCACTATGCTCCGAGCTCAGCAGAAAGTGATTTTTCATGTGGTGTGCGGTTTGNGGGGGGGGGGGGCAAAGATAAAAGGGTAGGGGCCGGAAGGATTGTTAGCCAAGCAAAACCATATGGGCATGACGACAGTGTTCCATTTCCTCCATCGACTCCATAGGCTCTTTCTACGAATAGGCCACCTTTCCCTAGGGGACATCAAACAACGCCAAGGCTACTACTATTTCTACTACTTCCACCACTCTCAGCCCCTCCCAACTCACTCAGGACGTCCGCACCAACTTCATCACACCGCAGCAGCATCACCAACATCACACACACACACACACACACACTGCACCAGCACCAACCACGCTTGGGCGACCGGCACAGTCAGGCATGCACCATACAAAGGTGCACCAACCTGATGGTTTGATCTGCGCGGCCCAGGCACACAATCACATCTATTAATACTAGTATTGTTTCTGTCTCTGCGACTCAACCAGTCGGAAGGATGGGATTGATTTCGGATTTGTCAATAGGAGTAATGGCCAGATTACGCAACTTCCAGGGGCGAAGACAGCGTGTGGGCGCATGTGAGGAGGAGGTGTGAGCGAAGAGGGGAGAAACACTTTGGAGATTAGTATAGAATGGAATTTGGCATTGCAGGCACTGTGAGAACATAACTGACTATGGCGCTTTGATTTATTCCAGCTGTTCTGTTCTCTGAACTCTGACCCCCTTCCTCGCAACATTCCCTCCTGGTCGTCAAAATAGACAGACGTAGTTCCACATTAAGCCTCCGCCTTCGCAACGTATTCTACGCGCCTCCCCTCCGCAAGTCCCCCACCCTGGCTTAAAAGGTTGCACAAGCAGTCGCCAACCATATCAGCTATGGCTTTTTTGCTGTCCACCCCTCTCCCCTCCGCCAAATAAAAAAAAAATGATAAAGAAATGGAAAAAANGGGGGGGGGGGAGAGTCAGTGAAAGGAATGTATTAAGACTACCTTTTCCTCTTTATCTTCTTCTTCTTCTTCCCAAAAACCCTCCCCCATCCACACTATACAGACATTAGATACTAAAACACATTCCTCTTCTGGTGAAGGCGATAGACCTCCCAAACCTTTCTCCTGCTTCTCCTACTCCTTCTGACAAAAACCATCGAGGAATAAATATAAAAAAAACAACCCCTAAAAACCTAAGCTGGGGCATGGGGGGGTCATGTGGTTGGCTCTACACGGGTTTGACTCATCTGCAGGTGATGGAATTCCCGGGGTGAGTAGTCACGACAATGCTGAATGGAAGCAGTCAAGTCTAAAACACAAGACAACGAATTTGAAAAAAAAAAAGTGGGCTCGGGGCACAAGGGACTCTAAGCACACAGCGTTCTTGTGATTGAAATTACACTGACCTCAACAAAAAAGGCAACCAATCTACTTGAACTTTCTCTTCATCATTAAAAAATTTTTTTTTTAGTTTAATAAGATGTAGTTCCATATTTTGCCATTCTTTTAAGTAGATTATAACGAAGAAAAGTAACTGAATAAGAGCATCGCCTTTTAATTTTCACCTTCGAAAATGCAGTCGGTTCCAAAAGTTTCCCTTGCAGTTAAATACTGCTTCCTAAGTAATGCAAATCTTCTTAAGGGAAACTTTCCTTCTGTTTCCCGGGAGTTTCGTTTAAGCGGTGTTGAGTGTACAAAGATTCGTCGGCAGGTTTTTTTTTAATCTGAATAAAAACTCTGCCGACTACTTAGGGTGAAAGCGTACTATCCCATCACCGAAAAGCTTTCGTGATGACGTGGTTAGGTTTCCATCCTAGTAATGATTGTGTGTGTGAGTGTCGGTTCTCTTGATTAATGAAGGTGGGAATTTTGACACGAAAGTGTTAATTAAGAGGTGGTAATTGGAATGAACTCGAGTCTCTTTTGAGATGAAGAAGGAGCGGGGTTGAGGCTGATGGAAGAAAGAGAGAAACAGAAAGGACGCGGAGATACGGAATGAAATTCAGGGATAGAGCATCATGTATTCGAAAGCCAGAGAACTGGTTCAAAAGTTCGATTCGTAAATTTAAAACAGAAAGTATACATGGTTGTAACGACCAAAAGATTCGAACTACGCAACTATTAAGTGAGGAATCGAATATGACCTCTGAATAAAGTAAGTCCTTTAAGGGAATGAACGTAAATGTAAACAGCACTACTACTACTATTATTACTAATATTACTACTACTACTACTACTATTACTACTACTACTACTATTAGTACTACTACTACTATTATTACTACTACTCCTACTACTACTACTACTATTAGTACTACTACTACTACTATTATTACTACTACTACTACTACTACTTTTAGTACTACTACTACTACTATTATTACTACTCCTACTACTACTACTACTATTAGTACTACTACTACTACTATTATTACTACTACTACTACTACTATTAGTACTACTACTACTACTATTCTTACTACTACTACTACTACTATTAGTACTACTACTACTACTATTATTACTACTACTACTACTACTATTAGTACTACTACTACTACTATTCTTACTACTACTACTACCACTATTACTACTACTACTACTACTATTATTGCTACTACTACTACTACTAACAATAATAATAATAATACCACTATTACTACTACTAATACCACTACTAATTTTACAACTACTACTATTACTACTACTACTACTACTACTACTACTACTTCTAGTGCTCTTGCTGCACTATTCTCACGAACCAATACTAAGTTTTCATGATGACTGTAACATATGGGCCACAGATACCTACGTGCCTTGACATTTACAAACCGAGCTAGAGTGACCCTGACCTTGGCTTTTCTTGATGACTACATTACTGTGCGTAACGAATGTGACGATGAGTAACGAATGTGTCGATTGTAGCCCGAGTGTTCTTACAAGACCGCTGGGACCGTGAGAGGTATCAGAGCCAGCCCCTAGTCGACCGTATGGTTTACATAAAAACAATGCTTTTAAGAGAAACACTGAAATTGCAGTCTTGTACTCTATCAATCAGACATTTTGGTGGTAAAAGGATCTGCATACAACAACAACAACAACAACAACAACAACAACAACAACAGCAGCAGCAGGAGCAGAAGCAACAACAACAATAACAACAGCAGTAGCAGCAACAACAACGGAAGCAGTAGGGGAGCAGCAGCAGCAACAGCAACAACAAAAACAACAACATCAACAACAACAATAACAGAGTAAGAACTACTATGGCAACCAATAGTAGCAACAGTATCATCACCATAATTACCATCACAGAAACAATCACTGATGAAATGACAATTGCTACTTAAACACCACCAGCAACAACTAGAGGAACACTATAACGATGGTAACAAAAACATCCAGTCACAAAAGATAAAGGAGAAGTGAAAGAATAATGGACTCATACACGCCATTGAGTCTATCAATGACGGCAATAATGGCAAAATCAAATCGACTCCTCATAATAGCTGCTCAACGGGCTGGATGTAATTAAGGTCTCCTAGGACAAGGTGGTCCTTTGAGAGTAGCACGTCGGGAGCACAGTAAAGGCTGCGTTTAAAAGGAGCTGATACTATCCAGTGATTGTTATATATATAAAAATACACGGCTAAGCATCTGAAATATGTTGCGTTTCATCGAAAGCTGGTTTTAAGCGGAATGAAATTACGCTGAGTTGGCGCCTTCGCCACAGCTACCACAAAACCACATCCTCACCACCATCGACAACAACAACAACAGCACCCAAATGCAATGTCAATAACAGCGATTAAATAAAAAAAACAACCGAATATTAATTAGAACAACAATAAGCTGCGGCACCAAGCAACAAGGGCGACAAGGGAACTTAATTATTATTCAATGGAGTTCTCCGCCCTTTGTGCATGAAATTACATGTAATCACGGTGGCATTTTATTGTTTCACTGTTCCATTTGCCTTTCAAACGCTGGATTTTTTACATGTTCATTTCTCACGCTGCATTCAATAATGGCATAGAGAGAAATTATTAACATACGCACACACGGACATTCGCATGCATAATATGCATGGCGCTGGAGGCTAGGGGTCTCCCAGTGAAAAAAAGGGCCTTCGCTCTCAGCTGTATATTTAGAGCTTCGGGTTAGGGTCTTCAGTCAACATATTTTAGTAAATATTAATCTCTAGCACCATCTAACTATACTGGAATGTCTGTTGAGTTTTGATCTTACAAGCATGTAAAATACGATCCAGCAAATGGTCAGCGCTCACTCGAACAAGTATAATACAGTGCTAGAATATGCGCGAAGAACACTGCATGAGCCGGTGTAAAAGGTGCCTTAAGCTCATCACAGACGAGAAACACTAAAAAATGGACTCTTTAATAGTGAAGAGCTTTTTATTTTCAAGTTCGAATCTGTTACATATGGTTAAAGCAGAGGTAGGCATGCATTATGACGTTTGATGTGACGATGAGAATGCATGCTGCGGACTAGTCGTCAATATCACATTTTATTCCCGTTCATAATTTGCAATATCAGGGGAAATGTCATGTGCTAACATCTACCTCTGCCACAACAGTCTGTAAAAGATACGAACTTGAAAATGAAAACTCTCTGTTGGCTCTACAGACGCAAGAAATCTCTACCACTCACCTGATTGGTTGTCGTGATCTTCCGTTTCCCGCCAGGTATAACGTGATGGTACAGATACGACGTATGCTTCTCGTCCTTTTTCTTTTCAGGAACATGAGAGATATGTGACTTCTTCTTTTCATCCGGAACGACTGACGGCTTAGGTGCCGGCTTAGGAGCCACCTTTGGCGGCGCTGGCTCCGGCAGATTAATATTGGTGATTTTCTTCTTTTTCTCTAAACTCTTCGTCTCCTCTTTATACGTTTTGTTTTGTTGCTGCAAGGCGTCAAAGCGCGCCATTTCTTGCCGCAAGTAATCCTCGAAGTCATCTTGAACTTGTTGAGGCATTTTGAAAGCGAAATCGTGGTTCCCAGTGGGTTTTTCCGAAATTTTTAACAGCGAAATCCGCCTTGGTATCACATCTGACTGTTATAATTGTATCGCCTGGACTTGAAATTTAAGCACTATAGGAATACGTCATAAATAAATAATATCATTCAGAAAACAATCAAATTCCTTCAAAACTTGATATGTGAGAAAAATCGATACAAAGGCAAGAATTCGAAACTACCACTGAGATCAGAAATGTCAACGCAAGCTAAAGAGCCATATAATTATGATCAAAAAAAGATGATGGACATATACTGGACACACTCTTCCTAAATATGATACCATTTTAATGTTGACCGACCTCATACCGTCAAGCTCGGTCTGGGCATGTACAATACAACGTGTTAAAACTTGTAAAACTTGATACGACACAAATAGTGCAAAGCTGGTCATCAAATAGAACATTTTAGAAAAAAAGATGAAAAAAATCACCCAAGAGAAACTCTGAGAAGAAGTTTCCGAGAGAGGCTGAAAATACTGGCTGGCAAATTTCGGAGAAATCCAAAGAATTGCACTATGGTATCATCTCACAGGAAAGAAATTGCTTGCGTTACACAGAATGGGCCTCATATGACAACTAAAAGTACGAGAAAAAATATAGGAAGTAAAACGTTTAGAGCAACTTTGAAGAGAAACCATGATGTCAGCAAAATACAAGTATAGGTATAAAACTGTACTAAATAAAAAAAGCAAAAATTTGAAAAAATCTGCATCCTCGCAAACTTGGGACTTGAGTGACTTGACTAGAGGGTAAAGAAGGAGGAGGAAGTGAGGGCAGGGGGATTGAAGTAGTTGTACAATCTGAGTTCAGTTTACAAACCGATAAACTCAAAATGAGAAACTGTGAAATTTTAGTAACCTATATCCTTAGAATCAGATTCCACAATATACTCAACAAACTTTCAGAAGAAAAGTGAGTGGAGCAGTAGCGGGGTGGAGGAGGATATTTTACAGACTGCGTAGGTTTGGGCGGGGGCGGGAGGCATAGAGGTACGAACTTCCTTATAACAAAACCACTCTCTCAGAATATTATCGAGGCAATCAACACCGTTCTATCTAGGTGAATGTTACTACTGTCGCTTGAGAAACTAAATTTCATCAAACATAATCCATAACTTTAGAAAGTTTTCAAGCACCATCATCTGTTTCACAATCAGCAAAGTTCCAAATTAGCAGATCCTTATTCCTAATACATCAACTGTCACTCATGCATATCACAATCATCAACAGCTTCCCCCAGCCACAAAGAAAAGCTCAACGCTTCTGGTCACTTCCGAAAAATAACCACAGACAAGCAGTCAGGTCTTTGGTACAAAAATAATGAAACTGGACACAAGACAGCAAATCAACGAGAAATACCGGAACAGAAAGTAAAAAATAGTATAAATAATAGCACGGACACCACAATAGTACCGAAAATTCCACTCCAATTTTACGGTATGGCATCCCCGCGACCTTCCGTTCCCGAGAAAAGAAAAACAAAACTCGGAAAGAAATATTTGTCTCGGATCTTCCCCTCTCGGTTTTCCTTGGAATCGCTCTAGCCCCTCAGCTCCTCGAAATGGTTCTGGATCTACCAGGCAGTATATAACACCCACCACCTTCCCCCCTTTGAACAACACGACAGAATGTCAAAATGGTGCGAGATCGATTACTACGAATACCACCACCACGATACTCAGTCAGAGTCACGACAGGAGGTTGTGTGTTCGGATAAACAATGCAGGGGATTCGATTACCCAAGATACAACCTGCTATCCTTCCCTTTTTCAACGACATCAAGAGATTGGTCTAGATAAATTGTGATTCGGATTCGATTACCAGAGACATAACACATCAGACCGCCTTGAGGACAGATAAAGAGAGCCGATTCGATTACCAAATACACCACCACCACCTTACTCTTCCAACGACTCAGGTCAGGCGTTGAAATGAAAATGTCACGGCATCGATTACCGGTATCATTCTCACCCTCCTATCATGAACAGACAAACATCCTACACTAACACAGCAGTGCCACAGGAGGGGGTTATGTAAGAACATGGGCGTGTGCCGATTAACAGATGGCGTCTTTTATCAGTAGATCAAGATGTTAACTGAAAAAAAAAACAACAACCTAAGGCATTGTTTTTTTTTTACTTTGCATTTTATAACAGTACAGAGATAAAACCGTCCCTTTCTGAACGTGGAATGTTTTAAAGAATAAAGGAGCCTTTTTTGGGAAGACACTTCGGGTCATGAAATAAAGACGATACGATAATCCAGGTAACCTAGATTTAATGCGGTTGTAAACTTGATAATTTGAACATTTTCATGATTGTGAGCTCAAAATTACACGTTATTTTTCAAATTTAGAGACAGTAATCTTGCATATATGATATTGAAAGGGAGGCCAAATACCATTTGGGATCACATGTTTTCGGTGTCATGCAAGAATCGTCCAACTCAAAATGAATTCGATCGTGAGGTAAGGAATTGTTATATCAACCACACCGACAAATTTCATGAGTAGGTATATTAACCCTCACAGTTCCACCCTGATGATCATGAAAGCATTTTCATTAACCCTCACAGTCCTGTCATAAATGAATATGAAAACGTTTTAATGGGAGCGTAGTTTTTTGTCTTTTTTTTGTTCAAAATTTTCCTTTTCATCTCCCCCTATCAAAACTCGCCTTATAGAATCATGAAGGGTGACTTCTTATGTTTTCAATGGACCCATAATCTTCTACTGGAAGTGCACTATTCTGTTCGCATAACCGGCTTGCGAATACGCGAACGATCGACTACGTAATTCTGCATGCATCATCATTTATTGCCAAAGTACAAGTGCCACACACTTCTGCCAGAAGNACACAGTACACTAATAATAACCTTTCCCTCAATTTGCCAGCCCGTCAAGAATGCAAACATACCTTCACCTTTCACCTTATGCCCCTCTTCTTCTTCCTCTTCTTCTTCTTCCTCCTCTTCTCACCTTTTCTTTCATTATTCCATCACCCCTTCCCTTTTCCTCCCCTTCTTCTTCTCTCAAACTATTTTCTGTTCACACCTACCTCCCTCATTCAACCAACTACCAATTCCCCTCCAGCTTCCACCCTATGTTTTTCCCTCTTTCTTTTCGTTACTCTTCTTTTATTGTACCCCCCCCCCCCCCCCCTTATCTCCCAACCGTTCTCATTCATCTAGCACCAGTTTACCCTCTCCACTCCTCCTTCTTCTCTTTAACTTCCTCTTCCCCCTTTCTTTCATCTCCCTCATCAATACACTATTACCTTCGCCTTCTTCCTATTCTTTCCTTTCCTTTCTCCTACCCTCCTTACACCCCCTCCCCACCTCACCCCCTCAACCATTTGCCTGGCAATGAACCTCCACCTTATGCCCTCTTTCTCTCTCTTTTCCCTCCTCTTCCTCTCCTGTAATCCCTCCCTCATCCATCTTCCCTACTCATATTGGTTTTGCCTACCCGCCTGTTCTTCCTCACGTAAACACACCAGATCCCGTGCATGCTCGTGTCAGAGTGAGTTTCATCATGCATGTGTGCGCGTGAGTTGGACATTTTTCTCCCAAGTCCCAGGTCAAGGCGGCACTCTTAAATAAACCTGTAAGACTCTCCTGACACCCACAGATAAACTCAGAACTAGAGGAGTCTGGATAAAAGTGCAAGAGGCCTTAAGACGTTTACCTTAAGATTGTGGGTTGGTTTTTTTTGTTGTTGTTGTTATCGTTGTTGTGTATGCAAATTTCAAAATGTCCATTTCATTTGCGAATGCAATCTCTTCGCCATTATACACTCTATGTCAAGATATGTAATGAAATAATGCATCTGCTTGTCTAGAGCTCGCATCTAGCCATGCCCGCTCTGGCACAGACATTAATTCTTGCAAAATACAGATAACACATACGGTATGGGCCATGATATCGACTACCTGTTACTCCCTTGATGAATTTTTAAAACTATGCTTGTCACAAACGGCTAGATTATAACTAATATGTCTCTAATCTGTTTAACGAATTCCGGCAACTTGCGATTAACTTGGACAAAATTACAGACCAGTTTGGCTGCTTGTTAGTCAGTCTGAAATAAAGCAAAACACGGATAACATAGACGGTCTAGATGAATGCATTCTTGTTACTTTTTTGTCTTCTCTCTATAGCCTACGTTAAGTCAGCCTTTACCAATCTCAGCCTCTACCGCCAAAGAAAGATGGTTTTACTACTGATTGTACCGATAATGCGGGGTTAAAAACGCGTTTCCTTTCAGCTTATTTCTTATGCTGCGTTGCTAGAACTTAACAAGAGTTGGCGGTTCACATTTCCAAGGCCAGCACCACCTCTTCCCCCACCAATCTCCCCCCTCCCATTAACCTCCCTCCCCGAAACATGTCATGCAATGCAATAGCTGACGGCATCAAGAGGAAACTCAAGACTAAAAAGCATCGCCAGTTGAATTCAAATACACGCCATATTGTTAATAAATTAATAAGAAGAAAACAAGAGTCATGACGTCATTCCGCAGTGCGACCATTTTGTAAGAGTAGTGTTAAGTAAACTTACATTCCCCATGTCACCGCTGCCGCCATTTTGTGATAATAAGAAAACGTTTTGCCGGAAGACCCATTATGACGTCACACATGCACAGCCCGTACCATACCAATATACACATTACAATGACCAAGGGCCGCAAACACGACAATGAACTCAAACGGTTAAAGGTCATATTCTTTCAGAAAAAAAAATAATAAATTCTAGATCACTTTCGTTGTGGTTTGGAACAATGAATCTTTATCTGTGTCACAAACAAGCCAGACCATACCAGGAAATGAAGACCCCCAAAGAACACTGGCGATGACGCGATCACGCAGGCAACACAACTCTGAAGAATGAGTAATCTCCCCTTGTTTCCCTGGGAAACGTCCTGTTGTTGCTATAAGTGCGCAGCCAAAATCAGAAACATCGTGTAAACACAGTTCCGGAATTGTCAGATAACACTCAACTCTAACAACAGCATTGTATCGCACATCTTGCTATTTTTTTGGTTTTCTTCCGGAATTGGGACCTTGGCAAAGCTTCCGCGAAATAGTATGTGTGGGCTTCTGTTCTAGAACAAGAGTTCATGTTTTCTTCAGTCTGACATTACATTTATTATTATAATAACAATATATAGTATTTGCATAGCGCTCATCCCTGTACATACAGGCTCTAAGCGCTTCACATAGAGAAGTAAATAAAATTATATAATATTCAGCTCACACACCCAAGCATACTACACTCTGTACGCCTATACTACAATACAGATGTAAAAAAAAATAAAAAATATGGCGTACGGTTCTCAACATATATTAAGGTTATACAAAAAATATAACTTGACGTAACATGAAAACCGCTGTCCAAAATTAACATTAGATAGTAAGAGTCACTCTGTCTAAGCCTTTACTTAATAAGAAAGTGAATATGGGCCATCTGTAGTACATATGATATTTCCTAGGTACACAAATGTACAGGAAATGGGAAGAGGTATAGAAAAAGAAAAAGTTAAACATCTTGCTTCAAAAGTATGAAAGCGTGGGTAGGTTATACACTTCTGGATCCAAGCGGTGCCCGGACAGGAATTCAACAGCACCTTCCAACACTAAAGCAGAAAAAACAAAAGTCTCAAACCCTCAAGTTGAGATCATCTTCCAGACAAAACTTCAGCAAGAAAAAATAATTTAAAAAAACTGGGCCGGACAACTTAGGTATCAGGAATGCAGTGGATCAAAAGTGAAAGCTCCAATTCTTATTGACAATAGAGCCTATGCAATGCACAGTTTCAAAACGATGCAATCTATCGTCCTAGACATAGCCAGTCCACCTATTTTATATGAAGGGTTTTGTAGGAGAAGGAAGCAAGAAAAATTGTGTTAGAAAACTTAAAAAAAACCCAACAATGCCAATCTAAAGTTTTAGTGTTGTTTTTTAACCAACGACTTTGTCACTTACTTTGGCTGTGACATTTGATGGATGTACCGGCTTAAGCCAAGCACAGAAAATAGCCCAGTTTGCGAACTGTCCGTCTCTGAGACAGGCAGTCTGCCTATGACTGTGACAATAAGTAAACACGATAATTATCAGTTCTGCCTATGACTGTGACAATAAGTAAACACGATAATTATCAGTTCTGCCTACGACTGTGACAATATGTAAACACGATAATTATTAGTTCTGCCTATGACTATGACAATAAGTAAACACGATAATTATCAGTTCTGCCTATGACTGTGACGATAAGTAATCACGATAATTACCAGTTCTGCCTATGACTGTGACAATGAGTGAACACGATAATTATCAGTTCTGCCTATGACTGTGACAATAAGTAAACACGATAATTATCAGTTCTACCTATGACTGTGACAATAAGTGAACACGATAATTATCAGTTCTGCCTATGACTGTGACAATAAGTGAACACGATAATTATCAGTTCTACCTATGACTGTGACAATAAGTGAACACGATAATTATCAGTTCTGCCTATGACTGTGACAATAAGTAAACATGATAATTATCAGTTCTGGATGAAATCATCTTTGAGGTTCACTGAGCCAAGAAAGAACCAGCTAATGAGTATTATGTCTGTCGAGACAAACCAATAATTGTTTGGTGCACTAAAAATGAACTAGATCTAGATCTAGATCTAAGTATGATGTTAGAACTGTTTACTGTTGGCCACAGATCAATCTGGGACAGAGCTGTATCAGGAAAGAGTCAGGTGTTGACATCAGCCCTGGAGTATACCGAGAAACAACAAACAAAAACAGCGATTCGTCGCTTGCTAAGAATTCCAGGAGGCAAACTGCAGCTTCGAGCCATAAGTAAGAAAATACAATACAAAAGAAATAAGCGAAAGCTCAAGGGAGAGAGAGAGGCACTCTTAATACACAAAGCCGGTTCGTCATACTTCAAACAAAGTTCCCAAGACTTGGCTTCTTACTTGCAACAATACACAGAAGGATACAGATTTAATACTGTCTAGACGTACGGTCTACGGACACGTCTTCGATTCCACCAGACTAGAATACCTTTAGCATAAACAGCACAAAGAAATCCCTTTCAGAAGTTACACCACCAACTTGTGAGGGTGGAAAATACAGATATAGCCATCACACAATTCTTTACCAAAAAGCTTCAGGCGATGGCAGCGTCTACCTGGATGCAATGAATTAAAAATTACGTCGCACATCTGGCAGATATTTCAATCCGTGAGAATCACATACCCTTTCACAAAACAAGCACAAAAGGTTCAGCCGGAAGCTTCCTAAGACATCAAAAATATTGGAAAAACTACAATGAGCGTCAACGATATTCAATCCCAGTAAAATTACAGAAATAGCCACGTGAGCAATCAAAATATTAATCAGATGACTTTAAAGATGAAGTAGAAATGACCACCTGAACAAAAACATTAATCAGAAGGCGCCTTCTAGTCTATACAGTATTTATATGACACAATGGAAACACGTGCACATGTATTCATTCTCCATCCATCATGGTAGAACTGCTTTTAGTACATCACACGTGTGTGGTGAAAGTGCTCACTCTCTGAGCCCTCAATGTCCAGCACTGTAAGTCAATGGCATGCACGTGCACATATTTGATGCTCGGACATCCAGACATGTTTATCAATCATACACACCTGACACACACAAACACACAGATCTCCAACATGTGCAGAAACGGTATCATCAAACTCTGATACATGGAACTGAGATGTGCAAGTTTCTCGTCTTCAATACCGTACTCAGGTGAGTTCCTAACTCTCACCTGGACCCCCCAGCAAACACAACATGGGAGGAAATAAGGAAAACTGAAACCGGTTCTGAGCACAAACCCACAAAAAAAGTTTTCCGCCAAAAATGTGCTCGTTTTTCTGTTTCGACAAATATAATATTACTACACGAGAAAGAAGAGGTTTGAAGAGAAAGCACAAGATGGCGGCTGCACTGGTATGCTAATCAATTTTCCACACCACATTATCCTATTCTCCCCTCACCCTCCTACCCCAACCGCTTCGTGTTCTTGCAATCACATACACATGACGATTATTATCTCACCAGTGACGTCACCCTGATCACCGTTTTGTCTGAGAAAAGTATTAAGTGAAATAAAAATATAAACCTTTTACTCAAAGATTCAAGATCGCGTCTGTCTTGTTCGATCTCAATGCATTTCCAAACAAACCTTCTCCACACCGTCTCCCATGGATCTCCTTAGATTCCCTGTCCAAGACCTTCCCCTACAATAACTCTTATTATATTTCAATACGAGCAGCATAATCACTTCCTCCTCCAACCAGTCCAGCCCCTAATCATCGCAGTGTTACCAATGGACACAAGCAATCTTCATCAGCACCAGGTCAACGATATCGATTCCACAGCAGGGCCGAACATTCCAAGAATCTACCTGGGTCGTCCTACCCAACACAAACAGCCTGCCCTTCACATCGCCAACTCACTTGCGCGAGTACACACACACGCACACACACACATACACACACACAGACACAGACACACACACACACACACACACACACACACTTTCTTTCTCTCTCCCTCTCTCTCTCTCTCTCTCACTCACACACACACACACACACACAAACACACACACACACACACACGCACAGACACACATACACACACACACACACAGTCTATTAACAACACATTCACATACACAAGAGCCCACTTGCGCTGACTCATACCCACTTACACAAACATAAACCATCAGGCCCTTGGAAACATGCATTATAATACTCGCCAAGCCGCGCACAGAAAACCACTTCCTTACGGACATAAAAAAAAATCAAGGCAAACGGCCAAGAAAAAAAGTAAGTTCCAAACGAAAGAAACACAAAAACAGGGTATTGTAAACAAAAAGACAGTAACATAAGATGATTAAGCACCCAAAAATCCACATACAAACATCCCAACATGAAGGATCAAGCAAATACCATCAAAAACGGAGAAATCTAAAAATTCTGCCGAATGCCATCATACCAAAGAGGCAAGGAAAAAAACAACCACCTAAGGCCAGGTAAAGAAGGATAAAAGACACCAAATATTCCAAGTCACAAGGAAATGTCTTGATCATTAATTCTGTTTTACGTGCAGCACCAACTGTCCCTCCTTGACGGAAGCCATAAATACTTGTTGAACTTACGGAAGAGCCAAATCGCATAAATAAGACAAACAGTGTGAGGTCATGCGGAAGGCTCATACATCAGGACAGACAAGTAAACAAACAAAGAAACAAAGCAAACAACTTGGAGGGCAAACAACAGCGAGGTAGGGTCAGCTGCGGATCAAATCATTACTCACTACTAATAAGGCTCAAAGAAACCATGTAGACTCATCAATGATGTTCGACATTTACCAAGTAAGGAAACTTATAAAGGGAGAGTTCAAAGAACCTTTCCAAACTGTTATCAGCTGCCCAAACAAACAAACAAACAAACAAACAAACAAACAAACAAACAAACAAACAAAAACAAACAACCAGCCAACCAACCAACCAACCAACCAACCAACCAACCATCCAAACAAACAAACCAAACAAACAAACAAACAAGCGCGATCACTCTTAATTATGACCCCTCCCCTCTACCCTCGTTATATTTTTCTTTCAGCATATCAGAATCTGATGAAACCAGGAAGCAAAAACTTGCATCGTGTGAAAACCCAAAACAAAATGGCGTCCAACATCGCTCATATCATTATGGGAATCCAAGTGACCGCTGCGAAATGAGATAGTGATTTTCATTGGCTGAGACACGTCTTTTATTTCCGATTTTGTGGAAAATCTACTACCATCTCTTATCTCTCTCTCTTTTTCAGTTTCTGTCTGTCTGTCTGTGCCTTTCTTTCTCTCTTTCTCTCTCTGTCTCTCTCTACTCAAACATGTTTCTCTCCTATGGACATTAAAGTCGCCAGTCATAAAAGTCTCATGTCAAAGTTGAATATTGTCAAAAGCAAAAAAATACTCTATGTGACTCATTGCTAAAACCTTCCGCAGTCCCAATCTTCAAGTCATCCCCTTTCGCTTGTCCAAAATCCGTTTTTTTTTTCTTTAGAATTCTATGGGACTCCTTGTGTGGGAGAGAAAAAAACCAGCCCAAGTGTACCCCCGTTAATGTGGTGTGTGTTTGGCGTCAAACTTCAAGAAACAAACCAAACTCTCCATTTTTGTCAAAGCCCAGAACGACCTTCTCCCGACCTTGAATTTCCGAGAGCAATGCCTGATGTAAACACAAAACGAGCCATGTGCCTTTCTTTTTCTAATGTGTTTATACCTCACGCCCACTGCGTGCTGGAATTTGTTACACCAGGGTGAGTGCTACATGAGTGTGTGACCCCCGTGAGGGAAGGCAGAGTAATAGAATCCATCCATCCATGCATCCGTCCATCCATCCATCCATCCATCCATCCATCCATCCCTTCGTGCTTCGCTATTTAGTATCCTGAACAAAGTAAAAGACATTCAAAATGCAACTCTGAGGTGTGATGCACTCTAGTCTCATAGTCTTACGAACTTTGAGATTCGAAGAATTGGAAACGAAACAAACGTTTCAAAATATCATATCATAATAATATTAATAATAATCAAGAATAAAGGTTCTTCAATAAGCACCCGAATGCATTTAATCTCCGTAGAAAAACTTCTACCAAAGAACACATTTCAAGGTGGGTATCCAAAACAAAAGGAGAGTTTCCTTGCTATGCTTTCTTGAATCAGGACATGGTTTTATTATATTCCTATTTCCCCTCTGCGTTTCCACATCTTACAATCCTTTCTCTCTAGAAAGGCCAGAAAGGAATCAAGTTCATTACTCAATAAAAAAAAATCTTATGATGCTTTCATCTTTTAAAGCTAGTTTGCAGCATGGACTGGACATACCACTCCAACACACGGACAGCTCACACACTGGCATGCATGTGCCACTTCCAAAGTCAGACAATGAAGGAACGGCGTTGATAAAATCTATCCAAAGTCCATGGAACTGTCAACTCATTCAAAACCAACCACGGACACAGCTCTATAGATTTGCTCAGACATGGTCCAGTTTGATTAAGATTAAATCACTGATTAAGACATATAAATACCACAGTCCAGTACAAGGCACCACAGAGCCTCTTCAGAAGCAGGATACCAACACCACAATAACTCTCGGCGAAGTTTGAACACAACACTGCAGGAGAATTTGATACGATGCCAAAGTAAAAAGACAACCCCCAAAAAAACAAGAAACCTAATTTTCTTCAGAATGTCCGTTGTTCCCACGCATCAGACTCCTCTAGTGAATAGTTCAGCATGCTCTTAATGTCATCACGCCTGGGCGTTCCAGTTGAGCTCGTGAGGTCACGTGACCAGAATGGTAACCGGAAGCCAGAGAAGTGTTTTTATACAAGAAAAAAAGCTCATGTCGGAGAGAGCTGTGAGAAGCTGTTGTGACATACTTCTGAGACACAAGGTCATCTGATCTCAACCGCGCGGCTCACCGGCGCTAAGTGGGTCAAATGACTTAAGTTATGAGTTAAGTTCCAGTTTCTGATGATCCACTTCGACTTTTCTGCGAGCAAGGCATTTAATGGATTGTGTTATCTTGTTTCTGCTTTTTCATTGTTATAAAAACAGCTAGGGTGAGGGTTGGATTTTGCTTTATTCTAGAGACGTCACGAGTAATGTCCTCATGATAAAATAATAAATGTTTGGATAAAAACAAAAAGAATAACAACTAAAATATTGAAAGGCATAATACATTTCTCATATCATTATTTTATTTCTTGCCGCTTTGTGGCGCAATGTGAAAGACTTTTATACAAATATACAACTGGCCCTACTTTCTTGTAAGTTTTAGACCCCGTACTTTATGTGATTTTTTTTTTTAATATTCATCATTTCTAGTATCCATTACTTTGAAAATGGTGTAGCTGACAGGATATTTACTTTTATACATATATAAAACTGAAACACCTTAAGATACTCTAAGTGAGGAAGAAGAAGAAGTAAGTGAGGGTAAGAAAGAGACAGAGAGAGAGGGAGGAAGAAAGAGAGAGAAAGAGAAAGGGATAACAACCCGATGACTTAAAGGTACTAAAGGGAGAAGAAAGACAGTCATGGGTAAGAGGAGAAAGAAGATTTACAGAAAAATCGTATAAAGCAACGGTCAGAGGACGCGGAGAGTTGCGGAAAACAGCAAAGAAGACGAACACGAGAAATGATCAAAAGGGATGGGAAATATAAGGAGCTTTCTAAGGAATTGCCACCTTAAAAGCTGCTGGAAAAGACCACGATACTGTTAAAGCAAGACAACACAGTGGCTGAGAGGTTGAACTGTTGTCTACTTTACGAAAGGCTAAGGGTCGAATCTTGCTAGCAGTGGAGAGTAGATAAGAGACAGGAAGGTATTTGCTTCACAGCCTTAGAAATCATCACTACTTTTTCAAAAACTTTAAATCATGCACATTTTGTTTTCCGNAACCACAACTCCCCCACCTCTCCCCTCACAAAAAAAAAAGCACTAGGAAGTCTGGATTTTTGGAACTCGTGCTGCATGACGTCATAAATCAGAAACGAGAACAGACGATTGGTACAGTCATGTGAAAACCTTCTGAATCAATCTGCTGTTAGCCTGTCCACTTTTTGACGTCACAAAGCACGAAAAATGGCGGCGCGCGCAGGGTGAAACTCCCATCTTTCCTACAGTGCTTCCCTACAACTAGTCAGGCTTAAGGAAAAATGTACGCGGTTTTAATTTTATGAAAATATAATGCGGACTTTTAAGGCTATGAAGTAAAATGGGCCCATTCCATGAAAAGTGAAACTGAGATGGACATTTTCAACCTTGTGAAAATGGTTAAATGTTTGTTTATTATGAACAGTTGACATCTCCACTGGAGAAATCTACGACTGGTTTACAGAATGTTAAATTTTATGTTTCAGCTGTGTATTTCACATGCTATTTAATTTCCAGCTTGCACGTGTTTTTGGTGGAACAATGATATTATATGTGTGATAGTAGTAATCGAATGGTGAGACATGTAACATGGAATGGGCTATTACTACTCCTGTCCTTTTAAAAGACACCCCTCTTGTTGGCGACCCCTCAGAACTTCAAGCCTTATATTTGATATAACCATAACTGTGCTGAGAAGGCATATTAAAATCTAACAAGTTTAACGAGTTTTATTATTCATGCCTAGGCCGTGCTTGACGGTATGAGGGCGGTCAAAATTACATCTCATCTCAAACTCTTGAAGCAAAGGGGTATGTATAGGTATACGTCATTACTGCATCGCGCAACATGCAATTTACACGTACTGTGCTAATACATACTATGTAAGTGCCTTTAAGTGGACACTTGATGATGCTGTGCTCACATTTAAATCTCAGTGGCCTCCCCTCAACAAGTTAACGCTTTCAAATTAAGTGGGTTTCAAGTAGATCTCTGACAATAAAGGAAGCCATTTAGTGGGATTGTGTTTCTAATTAGTGAAGCTGTTAAAGGTATGCTGAGAAGAATAGGCGGTAGGAAAGGGGAGACTACTACAGGAGTTGAACAGAATAAGAGAAACGCGATAAGTGGATTGCGTGCTCTTGATTTCGAGTGCTTGCCCCTTGGTGAGTGATAATGGGCCTCAAGAGCGGACAGTGCTGAGGGGGTGAGAGAGAGAGAGAGAGAGAGAGAGAGAGAGAGAGAGAGAGAGAGAGAGGGAGCGAGAGAGAGAGAGAGAGACGAAATGTAGCGTAATTATGATAGGTAATGACCATTCTTAATCAGTCAACTCCCACAAAGCTCACTTCCGGTTTAAAGAAAATGTAAATATAAATAAATAGTGTGATTGCGTCATCAGACTTTGCTTCCGAAAATAAAAGCTGCATCAGCCGATAAAAGCCAGTACAACAGACCGTATCAGCCCATTCTTGAAAATGAAAAAAGGAGAAAGCGAAAGTAATGATTCATGGATAACCGGGCACGTGTAATATCTGACAGTGGTCTGTTAGTCAAGACATTCCTCAATCCATTCTTCTCTCTCTCTCTCTCTCTCTCTCTCTCTCTCTCTCTCTCTCTCTCTCTCTCTCGCTCTCACTCTTCCTCTCTCTTCTTCTTCCTCTCCTCTGTTCGTCAAAGCATGATCTGTCCATATGTATGGATTCATCTCACTGCAGTCTTGCAACAAAATTGTTCTCACAAATTGTCAAATTACGTGTGGGTCTGCTGTAAGGCGGTGTATCCATGTTTTTAACCATTCACTCTCTTATATTTCAGAAGCTGGCTAACACTTTATTACTTTTCTTGCATAAGAGGGTAAAATAGCTCGCTTTGGCCATGACGAACCATCACTGGTTTTCAACGCCTTCAAAAATTAGTTTTACTGGTAATATGTTGTTACGTCTTTAAGCCTTTGAATTCCAAAGACCGACATTTGGGTCTGGTCGTAAGAAGTTCGAACCCCGAACTATCGCATTTTCGGTCTGTGTGCAGAGGCCTGGCTAAGCCACAGGAGAAATGGATTTCAACAGTTGGAAGGTGGGGTACGGTTTATAGGGTCAATGATTTGATATTGTTTTCATTGAAAACAAACATTGCAAAGATTATCGTGAATCGAAGGGCCATGGTTCCATAACAAATATTAGTGTAGTATCATCAATCAGTTACCACCGAAGATCAGAGTTCCTTAAACGCTAGGATTAAAATCTTACCTCATTTACTTAAAATTACAAACGCAAGCAAAAAAAAAAAAAGTTGACCTAGATAATTTCTAGCCCTTGGAATACGACTTTGCATTTACCTGACTTTTTCATTCTTTTGTTCTCTTTGGACAAAATAGGGGCGTTTTCGCAATAGCCATGTGGAATGACATCTGGAGGCAAACTTTACTGGTAAGACAACTAACTCAGTTACCCTCAATAGAGTGACCCAAATCTTAATTCTTTCCTCAACTCTTATAATTAAATTTAGATCTACCGCAACGAAACAAAACTCTGAAAACAGCCCCCAAGACCCTGGGGAAAACTAGGCCAGACTTGACACCGCCTGGTGTTGCTGATCACGAGGTTGTTGTATCGAGGGGAAAAAATACAGAACCAACGAAGTCAGAACAAATAAATACAGAATTTCTTTCCTATAAGCAAACAACCTCCTACTGTGTTTTTTTTTCCGGTTGTCGCTCTAAGCTTCGCCTTGTGGCGATAATGAAAACCATGTGTGTTGGTGGAGTTTTAGATCTTTCTTTGGCTCCAAGTCTACTAAAGAAAAATACAAAAAAAAAGCTTAGTGGTAGTAACATTGTCGGCTACCCCTGTTAAGATCAACGATACTATACGTTGGTATTTCCTTCTCTTTGATCAAGTAGATTGAATAAAGATGCCCTCAAGTTTGTCTGAGGGTTGTTGGAAGCAAACAATGAATGACGCCGTTACGAGTGCCATTTTGTCTAAAGATTGGTTGGAAGAAAAATGATGGCACTGGTGACGTCATTATGCCAGCCATCTTGTCTCAGGAACATTGAAATTTCAAAAAAAAACCCAACAAAAAACCATCAAATACGTCAAGACACCTTCAGTGCTATAAATCCCGAAATCACTGAATTAAATTCGCATCCTGTGACAGATCAGGTCTTAAAAATTTTGGTTTAGATTTCTAAAACGAGGTATTTTAAATCGTCAAATTTGTAAATCTTATTTTCATTGAAACATAAAAATACTATACAGGAAATCGAAGAGCCATGTTTCGACATAAAATTTTGCTGCAGTTTTATCAATCAGTTACCAGGACATTGTAAAAATGATACACACGTATACTGAGTGTAACATGTACAACAAATATGACAATCAGCTACCAATTAAATTTTTACAAAAGTTAGACAAGACTATAATAATACTGCGAAGAGGGGTCTGTTTAGGTACAGAATCTGATTAAGTATTTTCTGTCGTACAGTTTCTTAAGTAAGTAAGTTGCAAATGAAATGTGATAAGATCGGAATGCGTGTTAGACACTTCCATTGCCTTTAACCCTGTACCTGTTGTATACGACTTTGTCGTGCGAAAGTATTTTAAGAATATCATATATATTTATATCGTGTATGCACAGTTTTAATAGTACAAGTGCTATTCAAGTTCTTTGGAAACCTGATCAGGTGACAGAGTGCTAAAAGTACCGAACTACTTTCAGCCTTGTAAGTATTATGTCACAGATACCTGTTTGTCAAGAGAGAAGGTGATCTGCGAATATCGGTCTAACAGGTGTCATACATTACGTGTGTAGCTTCACACATATGCCTGTTGGGGCTACTTCAGACCATGTGCTCTTGGCACTTATTATGATACATTTGACCTCAGTTTTGGCTTAGACGCTCTCGAAAACCTGGCAATGCTGGTAACAGAGACAAGGGCCGCTATTGGAGACAATAAAATGACAACTGGTCTATGATGTCGATCATAACAAATGAGTTGGATTCGTTTTCCAAAGAGTGATAGCTCCATATGCCTGGAGGGGTATGAAAAATAGCAAAGGTTACACAAGCTGAAGAAACCATCTTCCCCCGGGGCGTTGTGTTCAAATTCTAGTGAAGGCAGCATTTTTTGAAAAAGGTCTTGGGTTTGCCCGAAGCGAGGACACAGCCCGTGGGCGAAAGTGGGACATCTCAGGTGGTATGTCTTCGTAAACACTGCGTTAGATGTGATGTTCGGAGTGTTCGGAGATGGGATGTTTTTGAAAATAAAAGATGCTTTTGACTTGCATCTATTCTTGTCCTGCGTTGAATGTTGGAAAGAGAGAGAGAGAGAGAGAGAGAGAGAGAGAGAGAGAGAGAGAGA
>JAWQUT010000363.1:150545-171276 GCA_033807755.1 Ellobium chinense | reverse complement strand
TTTTCCAACCCACCCATCTCCCCCCAACACACACTTTCATATCTTGTATTTTTCGACCATATCAGGAACTCATGACTTCGAATTCTAATTTCGAGTCTGTGAAGTATTAGGATTCCTGAGTCTATCTAAAGTAGAAAGTAAGGAAGTCCGGGTCAGAGCATTTAGAGTCTAGACAAACAATGAGTAAACGAGTATTCGTGTTCACGAAATTTGAGGCTATGAGGTTTTAGTACAGTATATATATGGGTCATTCCAAAGTTCTTATCCGGTCAGTCATCAGTCAGTTACCAGAGAACAGGTTAAACGTAAACTGCACAGTATTGGGCTGTTTTCATTTACTTTAATCTCTGTGTGCTAACAGCAACAGATTTATAATATGTGATCAGTATAATGGACAGTATCACATCACTTTAGCGGAACTGGCAGGCGGAGTAAATAACAGAACAATCTCCGTGGAATGGCCATTAATGTTTGGTGGACAGGTGTATGCAAACACATTCCGAAAACGTCATTTCCGGTGCATCTTAACCGAGGTACGACAAAACTCATATAATTATATAAGCGTTATAGTCTATGTGCACCTAGTACTTTTTTTTTCCTTTTGTGCCGGGTAACGCAGTCATCTGTTTTTCTTGTTTTAACACTTCGACTCGGTATACCAGTCTATTTTCGACCCATCACTAAAATTTACACCTCCTACAGGTAAACTCTTTTAAGTTTGAAAACACAACCGTGTAGCGTGCCATCGTAGGAGGAGTGTAGAACCGTGTAGCATACCACCGTGAGAGCAGTGTCGAACGAACACACTCCAAAGTGCTGGCTTCGTAATGGCGGTGATTAGGTGGCAACAGATGTGAATAACTTCCGGTTAGAAACACGAAGGAGAGAGAGAGAGAGAGAAAGAGAGAGAGAGAAGAGAGAGAGAGAGAGAGAAAGAGAGAGAGTGGAAGGAACAATATAACATTACATTTAGGCTAGAAACAAAAAGAACGGAAGAAGAGATACATTAAGAGTAACTTTCGGTTTCGAGGAAAGGGAGAGAGAGAGCGAGAGAGAGAGAGAGAGAGAGAGAGAGAGAGAGAGAGAGAGAGAGAGAGAAATAAGAAAGACAGGAAGTAAACATCAGATATAAAGCAGTTTTATTCCCAAGCCCTTTTGGTGGCACAATGAAATACGCATACAACAGTTTCCCTTAATTATAATTTTTTTGCTTCTCTTTTTCACTAAGTGGTCTGGTTTCTCCATGAAAGTGAAACATATCCAATTCTGCACTACGTCATCGTCTTCTTTTCACATAACAACGCTCACAGAATCTAGAATCTGCTCACGAGGCGTGTATATGTAATAACAGAGAACACTAAAATTAGAACGCATAAAAAGACAGAAAAAGTGTATGAAAAAGTGCATGGAACAATTTCAGGCTGCAAAAACAGAAAAAGAAAAAAAAATAAAAGAAAGAAGCCTCACCCCAAAACAAAAACTGAAGATTGTCTATCTATTGTAATATCATTTTCTCCGTTCTAAAAATAGAGCCTTTAACCCTAAAATAGCCCGCTGCTGCAACCTGAACCCCAGCTCTGACAAGCATTCCTGCGCCATGACTCGTGCCACGGTCTTTAAGGGTTAATTAAATTTTTTTTTTATTACACTAAGTTCGGCGCGTGCTGGGTTAAACTGAAGAGCTACTAAATTAAAACTGACAGCCAGACGAAATTTCACAATCTCAAAAGATTTAGCGTCACATTTTGCTCTAGTCTAGTTCCAGTGGTATCTACTGTTCTTACAGAAACGAGAATGGCTTCAGAAAAAAAAACTATGTCATGAAACTGTCTGAGCTGGGGCGTCCATGGTCGCCAATGTGTTAAAGGCTTAGGCAAAAAATTTTAAAAAAGACGCTGATGACGTCATCTAAGCGCAACATTGTCAGCTGCAGAAATTAGTCGGAAGTCTTTTGTCATAAAACTCACGTCGCGATGATAAGTAAGCGTATCGTATAGACCTGTGTTTGCTGAATGGAAAAACAAAACCAAAAAAAAAAAATTAGCTTTATGATTTTCTGTTATCATCTTCTGCTACATGAAAATATGTTGAATGATAGAAACACAGTTTTAGTTTCAAGCTGTGAGGAACGACAGCTTTCAATCGTAAATCTATACTACTCTATCTTCAGTGCTAATTTCGGAAACTGGGATTACTTGACATGTATTATACACATGTACGTGTCATGTTCTAATCTTTTATTTACGGGTCTGGATCTATGTCTAATCTATGGCTTCAATGGAATAATAAAGGGAAAAATAATTCTCAGATTTGCCAAACTTCTCACGGACATTTGAACTTCACTGCTATATATTTCAGTGTATATACACCCAATTCGTGAAATATCTCATTTTATGGAAACTAGACTGCCCATTTTTATGACAATCCAACCCCCTGCTCATTTCATGAAGTGTCCGATTCCTTTTTTTTTTGCCCAGTTCATGAAATAGGGTAAAACAGTACATATTTCATAGAGCAGTGGGCTTGACATTTCATGAACTGGGTAATTTAGTTGCAACTTCATGAAATGGGCTATATCACAAATGGGGTATAACGTATACGCATGCGCAAGCGCCTGGCAGCTTTCCATCGTGTATGTAATTGGATAGGTGTCAGTTGTTGCGGATACAAAATGGCGCATTTAAATTTATGTTACATGTGATATTTGCCGACAGTTACCATGGCAACATTTCAATGGAGAGAGATTAAGTTATCATATCCATTCTTATGCTCTTTTTCTCCTCTTCCCCCTCCCCTTCCCCACCCCCTTTTCTTTCTACATCTCTTGTAAACACCCATAGGTAACTTCAGCAAGTGTTCACATCTTCTTCTTTGAAGACAGTCATTATCTCTCTATACACACCTGATTATCGGTAAGTTTGCTTACCTCATCCCTTGAAACTCCGAAAACAAAATTATGGCTTCCCTTTTGCTTTCATTCTTCGCGCAAAAATATGAATACATGATCAAATGAGTCGCTAAAATGTTCTAGCTCTGAGGATTTCCAGTGCGTAAAATTATGATAGCAACCCTGGATAGATCTTTATGAAAAACTGTTGTGGGTTGTCAAAATGTAGAAGTTAATTAGATCTTCAAAGCTAATGAATGTAGATTTTAGCAAAGTTGTGAGAGAGTCTCTTTGTGGAGTTCAGGAATTTTCCTTCGGGAAGGAGATGGGTCGGTAATGGGGAGTTTGAAAGAGAGAAAAACTAGAAGAAAGTAGGAATCAAGAGAGGAGTTTTGAAAAAGAGTGAGGAAAAAAAATGGAGAAAGTTGGAATCAAGTAGATGGATATCGAAATTTTTGTAGATGAGTGGGAATCAAGAGAGAAGATTTCAAAGGAGAAAAAAAAAAAAGATAAAATTAGAATCAAGTGCATGGATCTCGAAATTTTTCAAGATAAAAGTGCTATGATTCACGAAGTAAGTCTATGAGTGGAGTTGATGTCGTTAGGGCAACTGCACTATCTGTACAGAGAGATAGAGAGAGAAAAAGAGAGAAAAAGGAGGAGAGAGAGAGAGAGAGAGAAAAGAAGTAAGTCTATGAGTGGAGTTGATGTTGTTAGGGCAACTGCACTATCTGTACAGAGAGATAGAGAGAGAAAAAGAGAGAAAAAGGAGGAGAGAGAGAGAGAAAAAAAGAGAGAAAAAGGAGGAGAGAGGGAGAGAGAAATTGAAAGAGAGACAGAATGGAGAAGGCAACTACAATATGGCTCATTTAACATATCAAAATGTTTTAGTCGTGGGGGTGGGGGCTGTGGTGTTGCCGTGAGCAGGAAGGCAGTGTGGGACAGAGAGAAAGAAATAGTCACAAGGAAACCAGAAAGAATGACAGAGGCACAGAGCTGATAAAAACTAACTTTGCAGAATTTGACTCAATATCATCATCACTACTTTAAATTTTATTATCTTAAAATGCACACGTGCACCAATCTATAATACCACCTACAAAGGTGGCACGAGTTATGAATACAACACATTTTTTTTTGTTTTGCTTTAAACACGTGTAACAGGTGTGGTTGCCCTAGAAATTCCAACTCTCTTCAGACACAGGTAAACACTTTAACGAGGAAAGTCAACACAAGTCTATTCACGGAATGTTGTAACTTGAAATGACTTTAAGAATCATTACGTCGGGAGTACCCAAATCTAGGGCTTTAAGAAAACCATTACTAATAGTCAAGTGTTGTCAAGATATTGCAATGCTCAGAAAATGGAGAAGAGAAGCCAAGCTAAGCACAGATATTCAATGACATGGATGAAGGAAGAATGGGCGTGATTATTACGACCAGAAAAAGAATGGATTGTAAAACTATAATTGTGTAAGAAATTCCTCATATGTGTTTTCTATTTCCCAACCTATCCCTAACCCGAAACCAAGCGCGAGGCTAGAGGAGTCGTAAGGTGACACGCCTTCAGCCTGTACTTTTACTACATGGTCTCTGTGTGAAGTTGAGAGAGAGAGAGAGAGAAAGAGAGAGAGAGAGAGAGAGAGAAAGAGAGAGAGAGAGAGAGAGAAAAAGAAAGAGTGAGTGAGAGAGAGAGAGAGAGAGAGAGAGAGAGAGAGAGAGGGGAAGGGCAGAATGTGAATTGCTTGTTGAAATTATTGTTATTTTGCTCATTTACAGCAGATAGTTGTCTGAGCTCAATAAACATTATTGTTATTGTTATTGTTGTTATTGGCATATATTTGAAAGCAATCATTGTCCTGTAATGATACTGTGAGATGGCACGTCCCCCATCCCTTTGCTGTGAAATGTCAGGACCTGTAGATCTGCACGAGTTTATTCACTGCTTGTCTAGGCCTGCCTCTGCGAAGGGTCTAAGCTGTATTCATATGCGTTGTTGAAGTTCCAGCTGACGCCTTCGTAAATTGGTCAAAGGTCATAGTTATATTAGTGTGTCAGAGAGGAAGAGAGAAAAAGACAGTGTGTGCAAGTCCATGTATGCATGCGAGTATCTGCACGTATGAGTATTTTTCTTTAAAAATCTGTAAACATTTAATAAACGTAACGTAACGTAACGTAACGTATCGTATCGTATCTTATCTTATCTTATCTTATCTTATCTTATCTTATCTTATCTTGTCTTATCTTATAATTCTAGCAGTTTTTCTCTTTCTTTCTCCTCCTCTCTCTTCTCGTCGTACCCTTTTATTTTCCAAATCACAGGCAAAACAACTTCTCAGAGGCAGTGGACAGTGTATAATCGCAAAGCACTTAGTCTCATTTCGAGATATTTGCTACAGTCATTTATACTTCTGAAAAAAAAAAAAAACCAATCTCAAATTCAGTGGACACTATATAACAGCAAATCACTTAATCTCACTTCCCCTTACTTGCTACAGTTATACATATATCTTTTAAAAAGAAAACCAGAAGATTTTCCACAGATATAAATTTTAAAAACCTGCTCCGGATAATCTCACTTGTCGCTTAATGGCATTTCTTAAAAAATGTAGCCTACTGAAGTTCCATAGAGCTGCGGGTTAAGTGTTGTCGACCATCTACTTAATCTTTCCCCTGTAAGTTTCCAGTGAGACGATCATAAAAAATTATATCAATCTGACAGCCTGGCTTTCAGCGGCGCCAGCAGTTCTCTAGATCTAACCTTTGATATCGCACCTGCCTGCCACAACCAGAACTCCAAGTTAACATGTGACCCAGATTTCATTCCATCCACTGCTCGGAAAAGTAAGAAAAATGGTCTGAAAATCTCATATCACGGAAGACGGGATAGCAGCAAATTGTAGGAGTAGAGCGAAATTAGATTATTTTTTTTTATTATTAAAATTTAAGCGATAAGAAATGTATTTTTTTCTTATAGTTATGGTGAACATGGCAACCTCGATACAAAGTACTAATTTAAGTTAACAAGTATACCTTATGACCAGATTCATTATTATTCTATTATGTCAAGACACAGAGAGACTTCAATATTACGTATACCTCAGTAATAAGTATACTTCTCTCATGCACCAAGGCATACTTTATATCGAGGTTTTACTGTAGATATATACTGAACGCATATGAGAGAGTACCCAGTTTTTCTGTTATGGCCATTCACACGGTCATTATCTCATTTCTTCCCTGAACAATCATCGCATTATCATCTTTATCATTAACCATATCACCACCACCACCACCACCACCATCATCACCATCGCCACTACCACCACCACCACTGATGGCCTGTCTAGTTATCCATATACTTTCGAATGGCGTTCAGTATCTTTTATTCTCAGCAGCAGTTCCAGCAGAAACAACTAGCTTTGCCCAGTCTCATAAGTTTTAACGTATACCTGTGGCAGCAACTGCTTGTTTATTCCGATGCCTTTAAACCTTATCCTGCCTACTACAACCAATTTAAAAGGCACGCACCGACAGTGCACAACAAAGACCACAAAATCTCATCGACTGAGTGTGTCCTCCTCTTTCATGCTTTTATGTATTTTTTTTTTGTACAATAAGCTTTAAATAAACTTGTTAAACTTGTTGAGACAAAACACGAACGTTCACAAAACCGACGTGAAACTGCTAAAATAATGTTTTTTTTAATGTTATTTTAAAGGGAAGTGAGCGTTATAGTCATGTCACAGTTAAATGAATGAAATAATACTCGGTATTATCAAGATTTTGGTGGAGTTGACGTGACGGCATCGCCGAGATAATGACAACGAAGCTGTTTAAATCACCTAAAGATTACACAGTTTTCGTCTATGCTGGAATAAGGATATGCGTATAGCAATTTCGTAAAATGTTCCACTTAGTAATATAGATAGGGTGACATATTTAAATGGCAGATGCTTGTAATTTGTGGTTTATATTTGAAGCACAGCGGCTCCAAGGCTGTATTTAACCTTTTTCTTCACCTCTTTTCATATGCCCCGCATCCAAAAAATAAAACTAAGGTCTTTAAATGCCAGTTCTGGTATGATAGAAAGCTGTATCTCTTAAATTCAATTTTTCTGGAACAACATTTCTTCTGTTCGGCTTCGGGATAGACCCCGGTCACTAAGTTACTTTTTTGGAGTGGCGGCGTGCTCGTGTATAGACGTCCACCTGATTCCAAACTGACGGCAAGGCGATGGGTGCCGACGCAGAGGTCGCGGGTTCGATTTCCACCTCATCACTTTCTTTCCTTTTTCCATTTACTCTCTGCATGTACAGTATCTTCTTGAGCACTTTCCCCTTTATCCTACTTTGTGTGAGCATCTGTTTGCGTCTGCTCACTCCTTACTTCTGTTACTAGGTGCTCCATTTCCACCTTGTACTAACGTTTTATTGAACATGGTGTTTGTTGGCAGGGGCGTACAAACGCTGCAGTAGGATCTTGGCGACTCCAACCAATCGGCCAAAGGGGTCTCTTCAAAAACACAACTTAGGCTCAAAATTGCTTCCATTAGATTTTTTTCTTCCAAATATATTATTGTAGAAATAGATGAATGTTCATGAAAGCCTTGCGTAGGGGTGAAAAGTGGTGGGTGGTTGTGGTGATATTGGGAGGTTAAGGTATGGGGAAGAGGGAGTTTGGGGTTCTAAAAATGCATAGGATTCGTAAAGCAAACGAATAACACACACACAAAAAATATCACATGCACATTTCTATAATGTAAGCTAAATGGGGGCTTGGAAAGTTTCAGATGCATCAAAAAAATGTGACTGCTTGCAGAAAATATGATGAAAGATTTACGAATACATGCCTGGTAAGTGGTTTTAGGCCCAAGTTCTTTATTCAAATTCTTTTCAAATCGAAGGATTTTGTCCACTTTTACCGCAAACCAGACTGGCACCATGTGAAGAGAAATGCACCGCTGTGACCCGGCACCTTTCATCCGGATGCTCGCCCGGGCATTGGCACAAGCGTCTCCACGGAGATAAGAAATTATCTACCAGGGAGAGTCGAACAACGGAAAGTCTTCGGAGAAAAATACCTTCTTCATAGTCCCGGACACTTTACAAAATTTGATCCCCAATTTTGTCTTGGCCCTAAGAAGATCTATTTTTTTGTTTTGCGGAGGGATTTTAAGGAATTGAACCCGAAACATTCACTGCTCTTCTCCTTCTCCTCCTTCTGAGCGTTATCGCACGTCTCGTAAAGTCACGGATATGTTATAAAAATGTTATTGTAATGTTGTTAGATGATCACTCTTTTGTTTTTTAATCCTCTTTCATTCACTTGGGCAATCCGTACAGTGAATCTTGAACTCTTACAGGAATGTTGAACCTTTTTAAGGAACCTTGAATCTTTACAGGGAATCTTTAACCTTTTCAGAGAATACTGAACCTTTTCAAGGAATCTTAAACCTCTTTAGGAAACCTTGAACTTATCAGATTTCATTAATATAAAAATGTAGATACATTTTATACCAAACATCAATATTGGACTAAAGGAAAGGAAAAAAAAATACCATATACATAACTTCAGCTGTTACTCAAAGGCGCGCAAGTTAAAGATTGTGTATAAGGAGACTAGCTCACACAGATAGAATACAGCAGCCGTGCAGCTAATCACAGGTGCGTACATCTTTGAAGCCCACGAAAATATTAGATACGACTGCAGTTACTATCATCGGTACCTTTGCTTGCAACGCAAGATGCACTGACTTGCACCGCGTTTAGTAAGTGCTACTGCAAGCCAAGAGGTATATATGGCAATGCTTCACTTGCAGGGACATAAAACAGATTCACGTCACATTTTCATGTGAAATGTAGAGCATAGTACACTTGTATATGTAGAACTTGGATCTCAGATCAAACCAAATAACTCGGGATTGGATTCGTAGAATTTCCGGTATCTTGATGATTGCAAAAACACCTGGGAGACGAGACTTGCTCCAGTCGTTCGAGAGTGTGCGAGGTACCAAACAGCACTCTTTTTAAAGTTTTCGTACTATATCTCGTATCTCTCTCCTTTTCTAACCTCTCTCGCTCTCTCATGCTCTCTCGCTCTGTGAGTGTTTTTCAATCTCCTTGATCACGGCTATGGACCAAGTACATCCAAGAATTATGATTTGAAAATGATTATGTCCCTTGAGTGACTCTGTACCTTCCGGTGAGTAAGCAACGGTGGTTAACTCATTGATACTCAAGGTCTAAAGCTGAAATTTCAGTCACCTTTTCCTTGTACACTTTTATTTCTATAATAAATGTTCAAGGCGGCCTGGACATTCAATTTCCCCTCTTCTCCTCTCCCTAGTAAATTAGATTTAAAAGATACGACCGTGGCAAAGACGCTCGTTATCCAATGGTCGTTATCTTTTAATTGAGAGCTTGAGCTTTAACAGTGGGATCTCTTACTGTCGTAAGATTAAGATTAACTCTGTAAACTAAGGGTGCATTGAGCACTGATGTGATCGGACCATTAACGCTGAATTCACAAACTCAAAAAAAATTGTTATACACATTATACACATGTTAGTATAGCCCGAATAATACATTGATCTTAATAAAACTGTAAGAGGAACTGGCAGAAAGAAAAATATACTGACGTCTGTCACCATGCCATTTTTTTGTCGGAAGAGTTGGCGAGCAAGAAAGAAGATCTGATTTTCGTTCGATATATCTAGATCTAAGCTTAAAGTACAAAGAAGACAACGCTTTGAAACCCTCAAAGATGCAATTGTCCTATAATGATAGGAACGTGAGATTTCGTCCTAACTCTGAGAAGGACGACAACAATCTAATGTTAGGAACGTGAGATTTCGTCCTAACTCTGAGAAGGACGACAACAATCTAATGATAGGAACGTGAGATTTCGTCCTAACTCTGGGAAGGACGACAACAATCTAATCGTACCTCAAATTACAGTGCCACCCTGATAACACAGTCACCCTTCGGACCAAACTTTTCACAATGTGTTATCCGAGGTCTCGTGTTATCCAGTGTGCTGTTTACAAGTAACAAAGGGATTGTATGCTACACAAATATTAATATTCAGCAACGTTTATGATAACCGAATTCCACTGTTATTCGGAACTATATACAACATTTTTCTTCATCCCCGGCACATTTTGCGATACAGTACAAAGTCAGGATCATCACATTCCTTACTATTTACACATATAGGATTTTGCATGCTAGACAGACCATGCTGTAAATGCATAATCAAACACAGAATCGTGACAAAATAAACCGATCAAGTAAACATAAACAAAGTGAGAAACAGAGAATAGAGAAGAAGAGAGAGAGAGGAAAAAAAAGAGAGAAAAAATCAGGAAGGAAGAAAAAAGAAGAAAAAAAACCGAGCGACATAAGTTAGACACACTGACACGACTAACTCCTGATGTCTGTCTTCTGATCTTCGCAAACTGTCAGTATAATGAAACCTAATGTGCATGCCAATCTATTTACAACTCATGGCTAACGAGCAGAGAGCTGTCAGCATCGTTCACTAATTAAATTTTATGCAAACCCAACACATTTTCTATATTATTTTTTTTCTTTTTTTTTTGAGAAAAACAAACCAAGTAAACAAAAAAAAAACCAGAAAAAAAAACCAACAACACACCAAATCCCCGTCATGCGCATGCGCAAGATGCCCGTGCAAGACCTACTTGCTGCGTCTCGGTTTTGATCACAGGAGACTGGCTGACCTTGGAGAGCTGTGGCTTCTTCGCGACTGGTGGAGGAGTTTTGTCAGGCTTGGCCTTGATTGGCTGCTGGGAAACTTCCGTTTTCTCTGATTTAACCATTTCCGGGTATTCCAATTTTCTTCGGGTGGCGGGCGGAGAATCGTAGGTGGGGGCGTGGGTCACGGGAACCTCCTTGAAGGCAGCCGGAAATTGTTGTTGTTGTTGTTGGTATTGTTGTTGTTGTTGATATTGTTGTTGTTGTTGTTGTTGTTGCTGTTGTTGTTGCTGGTGTTGTTGTTGCTGCGACTGTTGTTGCAGCTGTTGTTGTTGTTGTTCTTGCTGCTGCTGCTGCTGCTGCTGCTGCTGCTGGCCACCTCCTTGTCCTCCGTATGGTATATAGTTGGTAGTGTCTTTCTTTCGGGTCAGAGTCTCGTTGATGATAAATTGAGTTGTCACCGGTTTCCCATACTGTTTGGCAAGAGACGGACCTTTCAGCTGTTGTTCAATCTGCCTCGCGACCATGGGATCATTCAGGCTGGGAATTTCCTGGGAGATGTTGACATCTGAACCGACTGGAATCACCGGGGAGATCTCATAGGTCAAGATTCTTCTGACTTCTCCACCAGGTATGGGATGTCTGGAACCGGTGGTGTACGATGTTCCTTTGTCCTGGCCAGCAGACGGCTGTGGTTGGGTGCCTGGGATCGCCACGGCCTGCGCATCGGCTACAGATCCATGGGTTGATCGAGAACCTAGGGTCGAGTACGGCGAATCCGTTGGGGTGGTGGAAAACGCGGAGGGGTAGGAATACTGCACTGGGATTGGGATCGGGGCTTTTGGCTCTTCTTTGGTTGATCGAGATCCTATGGTGGAGTACGTAGGTTGTTCGGTAGCGGCAGAGAAGGAGGATCGTTTGGAACTGTGCACAGAGGCGCTTTGGGGATCGGGTAGCGGTTCCCTGGTAGATCCTATGGTAGAGTACGCTGGTGGATCAGCAGTAGCAGAAAACGAGGATCGCTGTGAACTCTGGACTGAGGTGCTCCGCCTCTCCTTTGTGGGTCCAATCTCTAAGGTGGCGTATGATCCTTCTGAGGTGGTTGTTCCTGGGTATTGAACGGTTTGGGACGTCTGGGGAAGCGGCTTGTCATCTTGAACCTGGTAGAGTCCCTCGACCTCCAGCGGGAACCTCTTCTCCCAGGACAGAGTGCCGTATTTACCTGCTGGAGCGTCTCGGTAGCGGAGAGTGGCGTAATTACCCGAGGACTCGCTGGGTGTTGCCTGCTTGTAGGCGTATCGTGTGTTTTGGTATGACCAAGGCTGATCAAGTTGTTGTTGCTGCTGCTGCTGTTGTTGTTGTGGTGGTGGCTGCGGCTGTTCTTGTTGCTGTGGCTGTTGTTGAACCTGCTGCTGTTGTGATGACTGTTGCTGCAGCTGTTGTTGCTGTTGTGGTTGTTGATGTTGTTGTTGCTGCTGCTGGAGATATTCCTGTTGTTGCAGCTCGTACAGCGTAGGGGTCGGACGCTGCAGCGGTTGCTGCTCCGGTTGGTGCTGTGTTTGCTTTTTGGGAAACATAAAGGATCTGGTTTCGGTCGGCGTAAAGCGCCCTTTGGACGATTCACCACGCCTTCTGGAAAAACTTGGAAGTGGCCGGTACGACAAAGACGGCGAAGAGGTCGGTGAGGACTGAATAATATGTCGTCTGGGGTCGGGGTATGTCGGAGGTTGGGAAGAAGACGAAGAGTAGTACTTCTTGATGAATCTGGGCGAGTAGTGTGCCCTTGACGGCGATGTCTCGTGCGAAGATGGGCGGTGCGTGAATTCACGGTCGGGAGTTCCCGATCCGCTAGATGAACGACCTCTGGGTGGTTTTGTCGTCACAAATTTTAGCATGGCACACCTGACACGGTTGTTTTGGACACGTCGTTGGGGAAGATTGTTGCAACAAGGACTAGCATGACTCGGAAATGACGCTCATCTGAGGTGCTATTTTCACGAGCTGTTCTTTTTTTTTTCGGCTTTTTCCAATGTCCTGCTTCACAAAGCCTAGTCACAACCAACCCTTTGACTCACTTTTCTTGGTTTCTTTCCACAATTGAGGGGTCCGTCCAGTACTTATTTACCAAGTGCCTGTTATGCTGAAGATGATGTACAAGCTTCTAACTGATACCAAACTAACGAATGTTCTTGATCTTGATGTACCTTTGAAAGTATGAAGTGAGCTTCCAACTTGCCTATATTATGAGTTATAAGAAAACTATTTTACAAGCTACAGCGTTCTAGTGTAGGTTAAATAAATGCAATTTATGTATTTGTACAGAAGTGATGTTGAATCAGGTTCTTGATTCCTTTTTGCTTTCGAACACAGACTTGAAGAAGAAAAGAGGTGTTTGGATAAAGACCTATTTAAATCCCACTATCCTGTGAAGTTACACGGTTTTGTCCATCAAAGATCTTGCTCCATTTTTGAAGTCGTTTCCGTAGACTGAAGACCTTGAAAACAATAAGGGTTTCCTTCAGGGTTGTTTTGTTTCCTCCTTATTGTTTCCTTGACTTCCATGTTTTTGAGTTGGCTGTAATACTTGTGCGTTGCTTCATTAAAACACTGAGAAAAGGCAAGAAACAATTGTGATAATAAACAATTCTTTTACCAGATAAGCAATGAATAAAGATGTAAAAAGCAAAATTTTGACTTCCAGTATCAGGAACAAAACTAGGCATTAGTGCACTGTATTCATATGTAGAAGGTATATCACTTATCGATAAAGTGTAATTAGACACGGCTACTATTACTGTATCTCCAGAATAACTAAATGCCCGACAACCAATACTAATGTCGACGCAAATCTGAGTCCATCTCCTCTGTGTTCTCTGAAGTGTGAACTTGACAACTCAATGGGTGAGGAATTAGAACAACGCACAAATTTCGAACTACAAGAGATAATCAATGACGACACACTTATCATCTGCGCATTTAATGACTTCTTATAAAGTCTTGTCAGATCTTGTTTTAAGATCCCCTGCTACTCAACAGAACCCTTGAAGTAAAATCACATCCTTGCATGGCAGGTCATGCTCAGAGAAGGATTTGTGTCTACACCATGCTCAGAGAAGGATTTGTGTCTACACAAGGTCACGAATACAAGCTGTATACACATGATGATAATCATTTTATACCACAACAATTTGTGTACATCTAAATCCATTAAAATATTAATATTACCATTATTATTATTATTATTATTATTGTTATTGTTATTGTCAACATTAATTTTTCTGCAACGACACTAAATTACATCTTTGATGTCTATGGGCTTAAATATTTCTTCTTTTAGGATGTTTATATGTCTATCCCTCTAATGATTGTCTGTCCATTCGTCTAAGTATATATCCATTGTCTGTTCATTTGTCTGTTGATATATCCACTGTTAGCTATCTTTTCATGCTCCGTAACGACTGATACAATGGACATTAAAAATCTCAGTCTGAACTTGACTAAACAAAATCAAGCATATTACTGCGTTATTCCCTTTTTTTAATAACTGCTAGATGTATATTATTATGTAACCCTTCCTATTGTTTCTAGCTTAAAATTACTCTTTCTTTCTTTCTCTCTCTCTCTTTCTCTCTCTCTCTCTCTCTTTCTCTCTCTCTCTCTCACACACACACATACATACATACACTAATAATGCACTTACTGCATATTCTGTGACATACTACACACAAGGACACCAACAAACTACGCGAACGGTATGAGGACACACCAACTGCTATGAGTCATTTAACCGCTGATGATAAGTCATGACACCAGGGTGTCATATTAAGCAGACACATTAAATGACAAACACACTCGTAACCAGGAGTCTCTAACGAACGCTTATGAGTGGAGGNGGGGGGGGGGGGGGAGGAGAGGAAGGGGGAAGAGGGAGGAGATGGAGAGGATGAAACGAATGGTGCTGATGTCGATGGTGATGGTCATGATGGTGAGGATGGTGGTGCAGGAGTTGTGATGGATCTGGGAAAAGGAGGTAAGTGAAATGAAATTTATATGAAACACAGAGATAGCGAGAGAGAGGGGGGAGAGATACAAAGATACACAGAGAGAGAGACAGAGAGAGAGAGAGAGACAGAGAGAGAGAGAGAGAGAGAGAGAGAGAGAGAGAGAGAGAGAGCGATATGGTGGCTGTAGATGAGCCAAGGTAGGCTAAAGTTTTAAAAAAAAAATTTTCTACCTCACCTCCCCCGTGTGCCAAAACATAACATGTCAAAGAAAGTTACGTGTCTACCCTTCCAAAAGAAAAATTCTACGTTACACAGGTGCCAGAATCATCTATGTTTTAAAAACATGAAGCCGGCTTTTAAAAAAAATGGAAACAGAAATTCTAGAGAACAACTCATCACCCAGCCCTAATTACTATCATCCGCTGTGCCTAAAATATCCAGGGCAGACCAAGATGTGCGACGGAAGTGAGCAATTTTAGAGTGAGTAAAATCTGGGTGTGACAATGTCATGAAGCGCAGAGTAAATTTTTTTTAAACCATCTGAAACTATGACCTGCCTTCCTGGGCGATTCCATAGAACATGACTGTCACTCGACACATGTATTTTTTAGTCTTTTTTCTTCGAGACTTTGATTGGTAGAATTCTATGGTAGAATGAAAATGATATCGTAGTTTTAAATGCTGGTGTTGTATAGATGCAAGTGGTGTAGATGATCAAAATATGCCTCACGTGAAGCAAAAAAACCCAAAAAAAAACCTATCTTATTGCAAAAAGTATAAAATCTTCTCCTTTACGATAGTTTGGTTGAAAACTTTTGCCGGACTTCAAAAATTCACAGTGCATATAATTCCACATCCTTTCTGTTTACAGGTACGCCGTTTTGACTCAAGATGCGCTGCCGAAAGCTGTATTATAAGTCATGCTTTGGTTCAATATTATTGTATCATCACTTATGATAGTTTGGTCTCTTAATCTCAAAACATTCATGACTGTTCGGTATTCAGTTCACAAGTTTAATGGCTTCATTGCCACCTGATATTCTCGTCTGTAGTTTTATTTTCTGTAAAGATAAAATAGTAAATATACGTCTGCCCACTAGAGTGCATATAATCTTAGTTACCTCTTGTGAGTGCTACAAGTTTACATTTACCACTGAATATATAATTTGAGTATGTAACAGGGGCAACGACGGAATGAGTATGTCTCTCGATGAGTTGTATTGCACCTACGTGGAAGATTATGGGCAACGACAGAATGCGTCTAATATCTCTCGATGAGTCGATAGCGCCTACATGGAAAATTGTGTTTGCATTCGTAAACAGCACTATCTGTGGAACTGCCCTTGAGTGAGAAGGAAACACTGATATTATGTACAAATGATTTACTTCCTGGATTAACTCACAGCTAGAAGTACACGACTCACTATCCTTCACAGGGTCAGGTCAGGGGTAAATGGTTGTATCATTCCTAAGAGATTGTTTTGTTATGGACATTGCGTGTTACTGAACAATCACTGAAATATGAACTGCTAGAAGCTGTTGTTGGATATGAACAACCTGAAACTAGACCAGCAACTCACCTTTAAGTGAAAGAGAACAAAAGTAATATTCTCTGAAGGAAAGAATGAGTTTGATTTTCTTTTCTTTCACAAGCAGAACGGAAGCTTCATCTCAATGTAAATATCGACATACAGATTTTCTTCTCACTGTTGTAGTATCTTGTCAATTGTAAGAAGTTTATGTCATTATGCTGCTGCTTTGAAGTACATATTATAGATCTGTGTTCTTAACATAATCAAGGACTTAGTTCAACTTGAAGATCGGCTTCATTCACACACGACATGAGTTAAAGTATATGAAGAGTTCGCTTGTGTTGAAAACTACATTGTACTGGCAGCAAAGATACGTTGTTGGTTTTTTTTTACGAAATGAATAAACACCTGAAATATCCGAAGCTCTTGAACAGAGCGAGGAAAGGTATTCAACAGAATGGAATCAACACTGGGAAATATTCATATCTGGGAAATATTCATTACTGGGAAATACCCCTATCTGGGAAATACTCATATCTGGGAAATACCCATATCTGGGAAATACTCATATCTGGGAAATACTCATATCTGAGAAATACTCATATCTGGGAAATACTTCTATCTGGGAAATACTCATATCTGGGAAATACTCATATCTGAGAAATACTCATATCTGGGAAATACTCATTACTGGGAAATACCCATATCTGGGAAATACTCGTATCTGGGAAATAGGCATATCTAATATATTTTGTAAAAAGTAAACCTACTCTTAGACTTTAGGAGAGATCTACGCAGCATGGGAGTAAAACCCACGTTCAACCAATCAACATTCACAGAGATATCACAATACATTCTTTATACTTCTCCTCACCGCAGAATAGTGGTCCAGATTCTCACAGCAATAATAGGCTATATAAACAAATCTCTTCGTATAGACAACACTGTTATTATTAATTATCTGTTTCAATCGCCGTTTCTTTTACTTTCCATATGTTGTATAATATTACAATCTGGAAATAAAGCTCAGTTCAGTTCAGTTCAGTTCAGTTCAGCTTGACCGGATAGAAAAAAAAATGTACATGTCATTTTTTACATGTATACGGCCTAGTGACACATGCCTATCTCATTTTCACTCCTACATGCTATGTATACATGACCTGAAAACCAGACTTAACCAACATATATTAAAATTACGAGACTGGTGTCTTATTATCACATACTATATGTCAAAAGTACCTTACTGAAATTATCTCTACTAAGAGAATAATAATAACACAGATGCAGTGCACTCTGATTTAAAACGAGTTATTAAAGAGCGCGTTTTAGACATGTATCCATAGATCTCCTACTAGCAGTCAAAGCGAGGGGCTGGTGCCCACAGAGTCTTGAAAACAAAACGAGTAAACATTTTAAAAATTAGTAAGGGTAAAACTCACAAACTTAACAACTAATGATCAAAACTATTTCACCAATCCTGTATAGAACACAGTCCGTGTAGATGGATGGTACTTTTAATGGTGCTTTAACGAAACCGACAAGAGAAACACACAACAAAATTGGAATATCCAAACACTCAGCACTTGACTGAGAAACAACCTTGAGTGCATTCTTCTCGTAGATACTTAAAATGCTCTTGAAAACAAACCTTTAAAACTGTCTCGATNGCCCACTAGTGCATATAATTTTAGTTTCCTCCTGTGAGTGCTACAAGTTTACATTTACCACTGAATATATAATTTGAGTATGTAACAGGGGCAACGACGGAATGCATATATCTCTCGATGAGTCGATTGCGCCTACATGGAAAATTGTGTTTGCATTCGTAAACAGCACTATCTGTGGAACTGCCCTTGAGTGAGACGGAAACACTGATATTATGTACAAATGATTTACTTCCTGGATTAACTCACAGCTAGAAGTACACGACTCACTATTCCTCATAGGGTCAGGACAGGTTAAATGGTTGTATCATTCCTAAGAGATTGTTTTGTTATGGAAATTGAGTGATACTGAACAATCATTGAAATATGAACTGCTAGAAGCTGTTGTTGGATATGAACAACCTGAAACTAGACCAGCAACTCACCTTTACGTGAAAGAGAACAAAAGTAACATTCTCTGAAGGAAAGAAGGAGTTTGATTTTCATTTCTTTCACAAGCAGAACGGAAGCTTCATCTCAGTGTAAATATCGACATACAGTTTTTCTTCTCACTGTTATAGTATCTCGTCAATTATAAGGAGTTTATGTCTTCATGCTATTGCTTTGAAGTACATATAAAGGCCTATGTCCTTAAGATATTCAAAGAATTAGTTCAACTTGAAGATCAGCTTCATTCACATACGACTCTATGTTAAAGTATATGAAGATTTCGCTTGTGTTGAAAACTACATTGTACTGGCAGGAGATACGTTGTTTTTTTTTTTTTTAACGAAAGGAATAAACACCTGAAATATCCAAAGCTCTTGAACAGAGGGGAAAGGTATTCAACAGAATGGAATCAGCACTGGGAAATACTCCTATCTGGGAAATACTTATATCTGGGAAATACTCCTATCTGGGAAATACTCCTATCTGGGAAATACTCATATCTGGGAAATACTTATATCTGGGAAATACTTATATCTGGGAAATACTTATATGTGGGAAATACTCATATCTGGGAAATACTCATATCTGGGAAATACTCCTATCTGGGAAATACTTATATCTGGGAAATACTTATATCTGGGAAATACTTATATCTGGGAAATACTCATATCTGGGAAATACTCATATCTGGGAAATACTCCTATCTGGGAAATACTCCTATCTGGGAAATACTCATATCTGGGATATACTTATATCTGGGAAATACTCCTATCTGGGAAATACTAATCTCTGGGAAATACTAATCTCTGGGAAATACTAATCTCTGGGAAATACTCATATCTAATATCTTTTTAAAAAGTAAACCTACTCTTAGAGTTTAGGAGAGATCTACGCAGCATGGAAGTAAAACCCACTTTCAACCAATCAACATTCACAGAGATATCAAAATATATTTTTCATACCTTTCCTTACCACAGAATAGTGATCCAGATTCTCACAGCAATAATAGGCTATATAAACAAATCTCTTCGTATAGACAACACTGTTATTATTAATTATCTGTTTCAATCGCCGTTTCTTTTACTTTCCATATGTTGTATAATATTACAATCTGGAAATAAAGCTCAGTTCAGTTCAGTTCAGTTCAGTTCAGCTTGACCGGATAGAAAAAAAAATGTACATGTCATTTTTTACATGTATACGGCCTAGTGACACATGCCTATCTCATTTTCACTCCTACATGCTATGTATACATGACCTGAAAACCAGACTTAACCAACATATATTAAAATTACGAGACTGGTGTCTTATTATCACATACTATATGTCAAAAGTACCTTACTGAAATTATCTCTACTAAGAGAATAATAATAACACAGATGCAGTGCACTCTGATTTAAAACGAGTTATTAAAGAGCGCGTTTTAGACATGTATCCATAGATCTCCTACTAGCAGTCAAAGCGAGGGGCTGGTGCCCACAGAGTCTTGAAAACAAAACGAGTAAACATTTTAAAAATTAGTAAGGGTAAAACTCACAAACTTAACAACTAATGATCAAAACTATTTCACCAATCCTGTATAGAACACAGTCCGTGTAGATGGATGGTACTTTTAATGGTGCTTTAACGAAACCGACAAGAGAAACACACAACAAAATTGGAATATCCAAACACTCAGCACTTGACTGAGAAACAACCTTGAGTGCATTCTTCTCGTAGATACTTAAAATGCTCTTGAAAACAAACCTTTAAAACTGTCTCGATAGTCACTGAAGAGTTGGTCTATCCAAAATGAGGAGACAGAAATTTACTAGAACGAAAAGTGAAACCAGATGAAGCCCACGGTGAAAGGCAGAACGTAAACTTCCGGATGAATAAAGGGCAAACAGTACTGGGTATACTAGTCGAAAATGGGTGTCGAAAACGAAAAATGAGTCCGGAATGTCAAATCTTCATTTTTCGACTCGAAAATTTTGTGGCTGCCTCCCGCCACACTGCGGTTCCGGATGGGAAAAAAAAAGGGGTAAAGGGAGAGCACTCACTCGGAATGACGCAAGGGGACTTGGGCATCAGGAGTTACGGGGAATGTTCAGTTCCGCTATGTAAGACTCCGTGGCACTTGGCTCAGAATCCTCTGTTTCCATCAAGGTAGTTATGGAAAGAGTTTTAGAGGTGAGGGTATGGGGGAGGGGGTGGAGAAGGAAAGACTGTCTGCTCCTTTTAAAATCCAGGTGATACGTTACCTAGGCATTGCAATCAGCTACGAGAGTAGTCGTAAAAAATTAAGATAATCATTTTTTATTTTTTGCTCATTTTGGGCGCTGCAGGAGGCACGGGGTTCTTGCGGGCCAAGTGCACTTTACATCCCACTTTCAAGTCTTAAAATTTCAAAACAGAAAAAAAAAATTAGGAGATTCTGGGGTATATTTTAGCAAAAAATTTGTGCATGAGAAAAAAAAATACTATTAAAGACAAAAAGAAAGAGGGAGGGGAGTC
>JAWQUT010000363.1:95138-111736 GCA_033807755.1 Ellobium chinense | reverse complement strand
GGGGGGGGGGGGGGAGGAGGAGCGGGGAACGGCAGAGAAGAGGTAGCAGGGGAATCCATCACAATCTTCTTTCGGGTGAGAGAGGAAGAGGAGAGGTGGAGATGTATGAGAGTGAGAGAGGTGGTGAGGTGGTGAGGCAAGGCGGGTGGTGAATCTAATGAATCAGTAAAGAAAGATGGATGACGCCAAAGTAGGAGTTTTTACGATTCTCGAACGAGCTGGTAGAGAAATGGCAGTAGTAAGGAGGGGAGACAGCTATTAGGTACGGTGAGGTTTAACGCGAGCATTTTTTTTCATTTTTTTTTGGATGGGATGAGGGGGGTGGTGTGGAGGAACTGTCGAGGGAGATGGGGGTAGGTGTGTCTAACTGCAAACTCACAATTATAAATAGTTAGGGGTTGGGACGGAGAGAAGTAGAGGAAGAGAATTCCCCATTTTCGAAATGTATGCAGTTTCTGTGTGTGTGTGTGTGTGTGTGTGTGTGTGTGTGTGTGTGTGTGTTGTGTGTGTGTGTGTGTGTGTGTGTGTGTGTGTGTGTGTGTGTGTGTGTGTGTTTTCCAGACCTTGGAGGAGAAAAAAAAACCCAGGAGAAACAGGGATAAAGAACCGTCCTTTTTTTGCTTTGTTTGAACTCCTTCCTATTGTCTTCTCTTACTCCGATCGGGAATAGGGGTTGGGGTCACAGAGGGAATGGCATAGAGAAAACGCAGGACTATATTTGGTCCAGTAGTGACGGAGGGATCGTGAGGTTAGACCTAAAACATCCATCCACAGCACTTTTCTAGTAACATGGACTCGCGTGAGACCCTCCACCCAGAAAGTAACAGATATACCTCGGACCGGCCGATAGATGGACAGATGGTGCCAGGATAGGAGGAATTGAAGGAGTGAAGAAGAGATTGGTTGTGATACGCTCAAGATGGGAACAGCAGCCCACATGTGGTGTAACATTAGCTAGACCTACGTGGTAGCACGGCTGGGAGAGGAGAGTGGATAGAGAGATTGGAAGGAATAGACATACTCTGGAATCTCACGGACATTAATTTCAGAGAGCCTGTCCAGAAATTCGAGGTCCGTTAAGGTTATTGGAACCAATTGTTTTTTCTTCTTTTGACCCTATTTACGTTTTGTGTTATTCTACAAATACCACTGCGATTTCGGGAAATGTCTCTCAAGGAGGTTAAAGTACTTCTTTTGCCCGATCTTTTAAGCAAAGGAAAAAGGGGGGTCAACGCTCAAAATTTTTCACAAATCTCTTTCAAAAAAGCTCGCCTCGAATTCTGATTAGGTCTCCAATTTTTCATTTAGCTGGTTTTTACCGCGTGCTACTAAATAGGCCTACACACTTTATATTTTTTTTTATCTAGAAGGCTGAAATTGTACCTAAAACTTTAAAATTGGATGCTTTATTTACATTTACATATTTCTACACCATGACACTGGCTGGTAGGGCCCCCAAAAAAAGAGGGATTTTATATATTACCGGATTAATTGGGTTGTACAAAATGAGTTATTTATCCTGCTAATAGGTGCGAAGAACCTTAAGTAAATTTTATCATAATATGACTAAAAGATATGAAAACAAAAGTGTTTTTTGTCTGTCTGTTTGTTTGTTTGTGTGCTTCTTTGCTTGTGACATGCGGTGTGAGTTTTTTCTCTATATATTTTTTGACTGATTTCGCTCCAACTTGCTGTGTGAATCACATATTCATTGTAGGTGGTCTTTTTTTTTTTTGTGATCAGTGGTGTATTTTCTGTCTCAGAATTCATAGAAAATGTACTTTCCCCAAATGCCAATAATCTGATCTATGTTCTTTCTTAAGTAAGTTCCCATGTGCTTGACGTCACTGCCTATTGTGATGTCTACAGTCAAGTTGGCGTTAAGATGCCGGATTCCTCAAATCTGGCCTTCTTTTTTTTTTTTTAAAAAGAGGGAGTTTGACGATATGTTTACTGAGAATGGCGTGTTTATACACAAGTACTACTGAAACAGAGGCAGCGTAAATATGTGCAGACGTGGATGCTTCACACAAATTATGCTCGTACATTTGCGGGTACTTTAACTATTAAATTTAGATATATAAAGCAAGGGAGAGGTGCTTTGCAAGAAGTAACAGGTGAATATTGGTGCGTGAGGATGAAAGTCGTCAGGTTCTATTGTTGTACTTATAATAATAACAGTAACAATATTAATAACAATAATAATAATAATGGATATATTGCAGTTCCATAGCGCCTAATCCCCTAGGCTCCTCTAACAACAAGATCAAAACATTAGACTAATAGGCAGATTTTCCGAGTGTATGATGTTCAAATTCGCAACGTCTTATTAATCTATGTCGTAAAAGTCAACTCCACTTAATCACAATTCTATGAAAACACAGTAAAAGTTGCCATTAAAAGGAACTGAGATTATCCAGTGCCTTTCATGCTGAGATATAAAGCACAATGTTATGTGGAAAGTCTTGCGATTAAACGGAAGATGCAATTATCAGAACTGCAATTAAGCGGGGTCGATTGTACTTTTTAAATTTTTTTTATCAAAATATTGCAGTTAATTGAAAAATTCTTGCCAATGCAGTGTCATAAAGCGGAGTGAACTAATTTTCCAGTGAAAATTTTTCTTTCCTGGGTGGCGCCCCGCGGTGTAGCGAACATTACGATAAGCAAACAAGGGATGCGTTTTTTGTCTTCAATAATTTGTTTATTTTGGCAAGAACCTGACCTTTCTTTGTGCCATAGATGTTGAGGTCACGTGCCTAATTGGCCAACAGTGAGTTACACAGGAGTACAGTCTGTGCTCACTCTTTAAACGCGTGCGGCTGGTTTTTACATTCTACGTGGGGAGGTGGGTCGCGAGAGTTTTACTTGAATGGAAATGAGTACGTAGGGGGGTACCTCCGTATAACATAAAGTTGCTTACAACCAGAAGTTAGCAATGGGAGCTAGGTGTCTCCAGGCAATTGCGAGTTTTCGCATTAACGATGGGATCTCTCACCATGGTCAGAATTACAATTAACTCTGCACGTTTAACGCCACTATGGATGCTTCAGCGCTAATGGATTACCTTAATCATTACGATGGTAAGAGATCCCATCATGAATTATGCGCAAGCTCTCAAATATTAGTCAGGGCGGCAGTTCCACTAACGTTCAGGAAAACCTGCCTAATAACTGCAGCTCAATGTTTCATTCAAAATTTCTAATTTAGATCTGTCTCTTTATATGACATACGAGGTTTTGGTTTGGAAGAGAACCCCAAGGAAAATACACATAAGAGCGAGGATAAGAAAGATAACAAGATAAGATAATATTATGAGACTGGTTGAGTCGTTACAATCGTTTACTTGTTTCTTAGTTTATAAAATGATAAAAGATAAAACGATTCAAATCCACCTTTACTTGACTCATAAGGAATTCGCTATACAATGCCATATTATGTAATACATTTCATTTATGATACATATATAATGGTATAATTATTTAATACGTATAACAGTACCCTCTATATTGTTTGTCTTCTCATACTTATATTATTCATATTTTATGAATTTTCTTATCATTGTGTCGGTGGAAAAAGAGGGCGTGGGGAAGGATGTACAATATACATCATAAACAACGTATTACTACATATAACAATACTCTCTATATCCTTTGTCTTCGTCATACTTACACAGTTGGTGTTTTATATGTTTTCTTATCAGTGTGTTGATGGAAGATGAGGGCGTAGGGAGGGGTTGTTCACTACACATCATTAAACTACGTGTTATTCTCTGCAGCTAGAAAACGTAGAAAACCAGATTCCCCAAAGTATTGAAATGTTTGATGATTGCGTTAGAAGGGGAAATCCCCCTGCCTTCCCCCCACGCCTACGCCTCTGATCTTCCTTAAAAAACATCTCCAGGTGTCGCCCACTATGCATTCGGGCCTGGCACATTGTTTGAGGGTGAGTAGTCTCTTCAAGTGTTCTAGTGCCTGTAACAAAACTGCGGACACGAGCAGTGCTCAACAACAGATTCAGACCTGTACCTGAAAATACATCGTTCATGCACGTTTTTGACATTACCCGCCCAGCTCATTGTTTTCCCAACCTGCAGGTTTCAATGTCGGCCATTCCTCTTAAAAATAATTGTATTTTCCACCACTGTGTTTTTTCTTCCTTCCTTTGCTTTTGACACTGGTTCTCATACTGTTATGATTTATGTACCCCTATGTCAGTATAGGACGTCTCGTAATAGCTTTCTCGCCAAGCGTCTAAAGGGTCCAAGTGTCATTATTTTGAGAATCCTTGATACCAGATAATGACGTCATTGATACCCAGTATTGCTTACTCAGCATGTTAGATTCACTCGCTTTCTTCGCACAGATGAAAATGCGCTATCTCTTCGACACGCACTATGGCGTTACTTCATACGAACGCACGTATGTATTGTAAACATGTCATATTTTTGCCGGCCATGTAAAAATATGTGCATATTTTCAAAAACCAAATTCCTGTCATTAATGCCATTTCCGAGACAAACCACCGGTTCACTGGTCAATGTCAGTAAGAACTGAGAAACATGAAGGTCCGAAACTTTTAAAAATCAAAGATATTTAAAATGTTATCAGTAGAAGACAGTCTTTACGTAAAATGTCAAAACTTCAAATTTCAAGGGGCAGGCATAGAGTTTGCGAGGAATTTGTGATAAGAAGGTAAATTTAGTTTGGAAATGCTGTCAGGGAGCAGGGGAATATTTTTTAGCTCCTTCGCGATGGTCGCGCGGGGAAGTGAGGGAAGGTCCAGATGTTAGTTAGAAAATCTAGAATCTTTAGCGGTACACAGGAAGTGGAAGCTCGGCAAAATGGCGGTCACCATCTACGGTTTCAAATTCGTAAATGGAACTTTTTATCATNGGGGGGGGGGTGGATGGGTGGCAAGAATCAACAACGGTATGTATGATGGTAAATGAAGCAAAGATATAAGTATAGTTAACACCACTGGGAAGTCAGCGCACTCTTTTCTAGCTCTTCCGCATCAGTCGCAGCTAATTTGGTTTGTTTAGAGACTGACACTTAGAATCCCAGAGGGACCGCCCCTTTCGTGCACCAGCGGGTCGGGTGGCGGGAAACAAACCTAGCCCAGCAGAACTTCACAAATTGGACTTCTAAGGGATCGGCTCAGAAATTCCAACCGGCGAGGAGTTTGAGATGGAAAGGGAAGTTTAGTATTGAAATAAAGAGAGCAAGACAGCAGAGTTTTGGGAAAAGAAGGCGAGGTATGAACTGAATGAATATCGAGGTCTTGATCAAAACAATCGCATTTTGGCGAAAATCTGATCTGTCTTCCATACACGATGTATCAAAGAGTGAAAATTTCTGTTCGCAGTTTGCTTAGTATTTTCAAATATGGCCTTTAACCGAAATGTCATTACGAGATGTCTCCTACAGACGACATATCAAAGATTGCACATTTCTATTCGGAGTTTGCTTAGTATATTCAAATTTCCTTAGCCATTCTAGACATTATGCTTTCCAACCGTAGCTACGACTCTCCACAAAAAGATTAGAAAGGTTTTGAAGCTGTGCTTTTTTCTGTATGACCTATACATTTAGCAATTTCGTTGCTACACTGGCCTGCGGACTGGAAGAGATATAACTATTTGGCAATCGCTTGAAATCAGCTTAACTCTCCTAGCCAGAAAAAAAATTGTCCTGATTCCGCGCAGGTAGAAAACGCTTAAATTTGTCTTATCAATAAAAATAATTTCTTATCTTGGCCATCTGCCTCATCTGCTCTTCCTTCAAAACATATTCCAGTATGCTTCTACATGTAGATTCTAAATCATTGTAATCCTATCAAGAAAGCACAAAAGTGAACCATCTCTTTCAAAACCTCATCAGCGCAAATCTCCCTTTCATAATGCTAACAGCGGCTTTTTTGTTTGATGCAGTGAAAATAGTTCTCTTACAGCGCCTGTGGTTCCGAAACCCCCATGGCTATCCAGGAAATGAAAACTCATGTTTAAAATATTTTAGCAAAGAATTTGAGAATACCTTGACCATTAATGCATTACGGCAATGGTAAGATTTTTAGTTGCCTGTACATTTTCTGTGGCCGGATCTGAATGGTGTCCAAGAAACAGAAAATTGTTTAGAAATCGGGACGGCTCTTCTTCTTTGCGTCAAAACCAATCTCCCTAGCGTGCCAACCTCTAACGATGTCTCGAATGCGAGACAAGTGAGCGATCTCAAAAAAAAAAAAAGATCTTGGCACAAATATGTAAGCAATTCTACATAATTTCAACAATTCTCAGACGAGACAATTCCTTAACGTATAGACCCTATAGACGGGTACTTCCGAAAAGCAGCTTGGTACGCCAGGTGCGCGAAAGCATCAGTGCGGAGGAAACTGATTACAAAATGTTTCCATACGTTGCTTATTATCTGGATATGGTACCAACATACATTTTATTGTTTCCAAATCTCAAGAAACATATCAAACACTATCGATTGGAGTCGGACAACGTCACTATAAACGAAGAGTTACAAACGTAGGTCATTCTCTTTTAAAAGACTTTCCAAAACTTTCAAAACAAAATTTGTACTCAAAGATGGTGATTAAACCACACACCAACTTCATGATTATAAAATACAGTCGGGCCCTACGTCATGAAAACTAAATTCATTGCAACATCAGCCTTTACTCATAAATTCGAACACTTTGCAAACTCATATTATACTATACACTGATCACCCTGAAATCCTACATTATTTCGTTCCCAGCCAGGTAAATTATATATGGAATCGCCCTCGTATCATGAATGGCCTTGTTAGGTTTGACTGATATCGATGAGTGAGCTAGAAACCAGCCATCAAGACTCACTGACTCTTGACTGCAGACAATGAAACAGAAACTCCAAGGATGCGCTGAATGATGAATTAGGATTGATCTTACCCGATAAGTCGCTGGTGAGAATAGCTTGGAGTGTTTTAAGGTCTCTTCAAAGAGGATCTATTGTGTACACAGGTGGTTTCATGATTTTGGGACTAGAAACGAGTAGATTGCAGTGTCTTGGTTTGCTCTCTTTCTTCCTGCCCTTTCTCATGCTCTTTCTTTCTTTTTTCTTGCTTTTCCTTGATTTCTCCTGTTCAATCACTTCTTACTTTCACTTTTGGTTTTTGTTGTTACGTCTTGCTTGTTTACCTTCAAGTGCTTTCTTTTTTCTTGCCTCCAATTTCTTTGATTCTTCCCTTCTTTTTCCTTTTAGCCTTTCTTTATAGATTCTTTTGTTTGGTCGTTCCTTATTTGTAGAACCAGAATGCACAAGCACATTATCGATTTTTGTTAGTGAAGGATTCAGTTGACGGTGTCGAGGTGAGCTATCTTTCTTTCTTTCTTTCTTTCTTTCTTTCTTTCTTTCTTTCTTTCTTTCTTTCAATCTGTTCTTGCAGTTATTTTATCTTTATTTCATTACTTTTCCTCTTTTCTTTTCGTGGCGCTTTCTCTAAAGTTCTTTGATTTTCTGTAGATCTTTTATCATTTCTCATTGTCTCTTCCTTTCCTAAGTTTTTTTTTCTTCTACCACTTTCGCTACTTCATCCACTTCATCTTGTATTTTCTGTCATTCTTAAGTTTTTCTTTTCAATTTGTTCACTTGCGCTTTCCCCTTCAAAGTTAAAGTGTTTGTCGATTTCCATTAGAAAACGACAAAGTTAGAAGTGTTCTGTCGTGGTAAAAGCTACTTCATTTTTCTCTCATTCCTCTTTCGGTTCTCGCTCCTTCTATCTCTTCACTACTTAGGGTTTCTTTTTTTTCTTTCTCTTCTCCTAGACATAATGGAATCTCTTTTCAATAGCAGCACAAACAAATACTTGAGAAACTTTTCAGAAAATCAACGGTGTGCAAACATCGATACATCATAGTCAAAATTGTAAACCAACAACCCCCCTCTCCCAACAACAAAAAAAACAGTAGGTGTAAATAGAAAACTTTATTATTCAGAGAGCTAAGTAAAAGAAGATCTTCAGAGGAAGATACCCCCGTCTAATAAGACGGTGTTTCGGTCCCTTGACTTCCTGACACTCTAAAGGGGCTGGGCAACAGTTGGGTCATGACTCCTAAGTGTCCTTCTGTTGATTTCTTCTGTTTATTATATATACTAGCAGGTCACCCGTTCTACGAACGGAAAGGAAAGGAGAATGAAAATGAGACAGATTTATGAGGAATATAAAGTACATATGATAAGAGCATGGTATGGCACGGCACTGACTGGCACTCACATGTTGACAAAAATGCCACCCTTTACAACATCTTCCTTCCAACTTAGCTAAACCAATGCTTACGTCCGGTCCGCACAAATGAACAAAGCTTCACCACATGCGATCTGAGAATTCATGTCACTGTCGCCAAATGTGGTGCGGGTGCGGTCTAACAACGGAAGTTCCGGTCTGAGACGGAAATGATGGACATGACGGAAGTACATTAACACTTCGTATTCGTCGTATTAATTGATAGATGATAATTAAGAATCAGTTTCTGAAAAATATATACGTTTTTGGAAATAAATGCTTAGACCACGTACAGGTTTGGTACATTTTACATACATGTGCCAGGTTTCATTCCTCTACGTTGCGTATTAAAAAAGCCTTTGCGGGAACAACGTTGGGCCGAAGCTCCATTGTTTTATGATATGTTAGTACAATGTTGAGCTTCACTGAGCTTAGCAGAGATAAAATAAGGATAAGAAGTCAATGATTTTGGCCCCTACCTCTCCGTGGATACTCACTGCTATCAAGTGCATGCATGTGTGAGTTGGGTGTTGGGTAGTGGTTGGCTGCTTTGAGGAAGAGGAATTTGTAAACAGAAACAATGACAGGCAGTACAAAAGGAANGGGGGGGGGGGACAAGCCAGCAAAGATAGAGAGACGGATATATACAGCAGACAGACAGACAGAGATTAGGCTGTATAGAAAGACAGACTAGGCATTGGATCCAAGCAGACAGACAGACACACACACACACACACACACACACACACACACACACACACACACATATACAGAGAGAGAGAGAGAGAGAGAGCTTTACAGAGAACCGACAGACTCTGATGAACTCCGGCAGCCCATCAATCATCCAGTATGAATGTTTACATAAACAAAATCTGATAGGTGTGTAAGAACAGGTGAATCGGGTACACCATACACAATAAACAATCAAGGCAATTAAAGGGTCATAACTCGTACCCATCAACGACACAAGGGGAGATAATGACCTGCTAGGGGGAGAGAATCAGTAGAGATAAAGGCAAATATTTTAACAGGAATAATTTATAGGCGGTGATGGGTAATTTAGTGATAATGAGGGTAACGAACTAAAAATATGTTTGTATCATGAATCTATGCAAGTCTTTCGATCTTTATCAACTGCTCTGTGACTCATCAGCATGCCCTCTGCTGTTTTACAACCCTGCGTCTTACCAGTTTTTTGCAGTCTTGAAACAAAACCATGAACACTACAAAGTCAAGAAAGAGGGGAAAGACTGGTGGGAGAAGAAAAGACCCGGGAGGGTTGTCCGTGATGTAAGACTTGTGTTATGCAGTGCTGAGGATTGCATAGTACGTCTGTGCCTCGTAAAGATGGAAATTAATGTAAGTGGGTAGGGAGGTGATAGAGAGAATGAGAATCGAGGGGTAAATGCATGCGGACTGTGAAGTGTAAATTGCATTGGTCGAATTAGAGTGATATATTTATGATATGATTGGATTATCGAGAATAGGTTATCATTATATTATCTTGTGTGTGTGTGTGTGTGTGTGTGTGTGTGTTTGTGTGTGTGTGTGTGCGCGCACGTGTGTGTGTGTGTGTGTGTGTATTTGTGTGTGTGTGTGTGTGTGTGTGTGTATGTATGTGTTGTGTGTGTGTGTGTGTGTGTGTGTGTGTGTGTGTGTGTGTGTGTGTGTGTGTGTGTGTGTGTGTGTGTGTTTCAAATCCTGTATGACTAAATTGGACACACGATAAGAAGCCGGCAGCAGAACGTGCGTGGATAAATCTTAGCGAGTTCTCTTCTAAGTATCCCTCTTTACTTCGTCTCCGAATAGGGCCACATTGCCCTAAGGGACACTGAATAATCTACGCAGACATTTCAGCACGGAGACTAGTCTGTGCAGTGTGCAGGATAATGACAGAACCTCAACTAGGCTCGCTGGTGGCTGTGAGGACTAAGGGAAAGAACTCGTTATATTCCTACTGCGCTTAAGCTGCCATGAATTAAGGCCCTTACAAAATAGAAAATTATGGTATGGAACATTTGCGTTTAAGTTAGGTTTTTAAGTACCTTTTCAACACAACTGTGGCTACATTAAAGACGAGGCGTGAATTCACGTTTAGACACCGTCAGGAGGGTGCCTTGTCAGTACCAGGAAAGCTAGGAAGAGAGAAACCATCAAACAGAGTTTGGATCCGCAATCCGAATTAAGCAGAAGCAGAAATGACGATAGCAGAAGTAAATTATCTTTACATTATTTCTCCCTGTCTCAAAACGGCTCCTCGTGGACTTGTCGCATTCTTTAAAACCGAACTTTAGTTTTGAATATACCTCTTACTCAACTCCATAAAATCTACTACTGAGCGAATAAGGCGAGGTGCGGTAAGCCGATGTAAAACTAAGAGTACCGGTGCATATTAAACGAACGCCAAACATAGATAAGACAAACATAGTAACTGTCACCCAGATAGATACAGTGTAGGTGGGGACTATATTATAAACAGACTCCAAATCGCCGTTCTATGCAAGCTGAAAAGAGGAGAAAAAAAACACAAAAACGCACTTAACCCTTACTCGGTGTTGTACATCGTGCTCGGACCCACTTAGCTATTGAAGTAACGTCCCCACATTACCCCTAGTAACCCCGAGAGGGTTAACCCCATAATTCCACCCTTTAACCTTTCATCTATCACCCAGTGTCAACACCCACTTTAGCACTAGCCACTGGGCTTATCGACATCAAAGGGAGGTAATGGGCTGGCTTACCTGAGAGGAGGAGATAACCGCAAGAATAATCCTAGTACGGAATTGTGTCCCTTTGGCAAAATGACGCTTCTGAGAGGAGTTGATCAAGGGGTGGGTTGACTTGTTTAGTTAGTCTGCAGCAAATTTATTCTCAGAATGCAAAGATCTGCTTATGAAAACCAAACTCTTTAAGTGCAATTTTAAATTACTTCCTTTTCTCTTACTTTCATTAAAGATGACCGTTTTCCATGTCATGTGGGCAAATTCGTGAGACATAACTATAAGAATAACCTAAAATCAATATTGATATTTTTTAAAAACCACACGATTTCATATAGAACACCCCGTCCCTTAGCGTTGCTACGTTTGTGTCCTCTGTTTGTTTTTCTTCTAATCAGTCCAGTTTAAATACATTCTTAACTCCCCTGAAGAATGCGTTTGGATGAAATTTTGCTTCTTATATTTGTGTGTTGTCTTAACTGATGATCAAATTGCTTTCAAATTACATTTTGTTCAAACAACTTGTATTTTTTAGAACAGTATGAGATATATATAAAACTAAAGTTCTGTTTTAAAGAATGGGACAAGTTCACGAGGAGCCGAATATCAGTTACTGCAGACAGAGCGGAACCAGGCATCAAAACTTGACCTACAAAACTGTCATGCCTTCACTGGTCTTAAGCAGACGTGTTTTTTGGTCGCAGATTACGTTACGTATAATAATAATATGCAACACAGATAATATGCTGGTTTAATCTCGCAGTGGATTGAATGTCGATGCACGGTATTACAACTTTCTGTCGTGAAGAATGCATGCCTTATGTATTATATTGATATTTTCGCACCTCAGTATAAACTGTTCTGCTAATTTTTAGTATCCAAAGTGATGTTAAGTGGTTATCCAAAGAAGTGAAGACCCATATTAGGTTTTCCTCGATACTTACTATCCTCCTAACAACAGACTTTCTCCCACCCACTCCTGTTCTCTCAAAAATCTACATTATCTGGTGTCAAGCAGGAGAGCAAAAACATTAAGACCCATAAACTTAAAATGGCACTTTACAATCTGTGACCTAGTTTTTACACTAGATGTATAATAGAACTCTATCATTCAGTTTTCCAACAGGAAATTTATATATTAACCCTAAATAATATACGCCATATTGCATGCTATTATCAAGGTGTAAACTGTCTTAAGAATCACACACTCCGAAAGATATGGGGGATATCACAATAATTCCTTGAACTCTCAACCTGTATTCTTTTATAACTCTCTAAGCCTCCCAAAAAAAAAATCACACGCAGACTAATGCAAAGTTATTACGTGAAAATAATCCCGGCATTTCCACGCAAATTCTGCTGGCCAGTGTCTCGATTTCTTTCTGCTTTACTATACACGATGATATACGATAACCTATTTTCGATAATCCAGGCGAACAAGGCGAGATTTTTATGGATTTTTATCTTAAGAATCACATACCTGATTTCCAACGACGTCGTTCCGTTGACCTCCAGATATCCTTATGAAATTTTGCCTCGTTTGCCTTATCTCGGGGTCTTGTATAATGTAGGTATTCAAAGTAATCCGGGGATGCAAAACAGGATTTGAAAGTATTTTCCTTCAGGAATCACAGTGCTCCCATTTCAGGATGAACTATTTTCATCGTATCCTTCACAGGATTTTATTTGTAATCCGTCTTATCACCTTTACTTGCACATCGCACACATTGTAGGTGTGAATAGGGAAGGCAAGTTATCCAGCCGTGCAGACAAATAGAATTTTGAGATACCTGGTGTTTCACAAAAAGTTACTGAACATCCATCGAATATTTTCACAATATGCCATAAAAGCAAAGCCCCTTCACATAACTGTAAGTTTCACTTCAAACCAAATTATCTGAATCCTACATACCAAAACCATGAGTTATATATTTATATGATTGTTATTATGATGTAACAGGCTGTCACTGTGACAACTTTGTGATCGATTTATGACACAGAACAAAAAACAAATTTACAGACGCAAAATGTCGCAAAATGCCATCCGCAAGAGACTTATATTCTTAAACCGCAGCGATCAGCACGTAGCAACGCACGGTCAACATACACGCCTGTCGTTGAGACGCCAGAGTAAAACAGTGTGGTTCACAAGGAAACATAGGAGGGCTCTGTTAGTGACATCACTTCAGTATTTTTGTGTTTTTTTGTGTGTGAATAATTTCTGTGATTTATATCGATTCATTAACAAGAAACCATACACATTATTAGCTGAATACGTTGGCTATGTAAGTATCTTCCTTCAGATAACGGTACAAAATGTGCAAGGTTATGTTATACATCAAGAGGCGGAAAATACGGCTTTTTTTTTTTTTATCACGATACATATATAACATCCTCAGTTTACCAGGAAGAAAAAACAATATATATAACAAGAAAAGTCCACACTTACATTCTGTTCAATTAAATAGAAGTAAAAGTAACGTAAAGAAACAGTATTCTTCAGATGTCATTTTCTAGTCACAAAAACACGCAAGAAAGTACTGACAGTTTGTTTACCTTGTAAAAAAGGACATCACATCTTGCATTCGTCAAACAGTTACTGTACTAGACATAAATGCAACAGTAACGCAGGTAAACTACGATTGGTTGTCTAGTATCGATATCAAGGGGAGGTAAATTACAAGGGGAGGTAGTCCCTTGCCGCTAACTGAATTACTGAGTATCAGCAGGGCAGATTCTGTCTCCTCTTGTAAGCACAAATCCTACAAAGCTAGGTATCTACAGTATGGGTAGTCCGTGTCAGAATCAGAGACATACCGGGCGTTGGAACTGCATTACTGCATGACAGAAGAAACCCAAGCCAACCGCTCAGAATGTAAAACAGTATTGTGTGATCCTGTGATGCTGTCCATTTCAGTGGAGTTACTATGGGAAGATTAACAGTAAAAATAATTCTACAAAATGTTTACCTTCTAAGTTAACGTTTCGATTATGGGTAATTCCATAAAACGTGTATAGTCGGTTGCCATAGGAGAGTGGACGTTAGCTTTTCTTGTTTGTGTCAACAACATCAGGTCCATGTGAAATTATGAAAATTATAATGATATCACGTCACTGCAGGTGGCTAGAGTAACTGAAAGAAAAGTCCCAATGGAATGGTCCTTTAACCCTCAAAGACCCACTGTTGTGGCACATGAGCTTGGTGTTTCCATAACAAGTGACATGTAGACATGACTCCTCGAAGAACCAAAGTACAATGGCACATATTTTATATTACTACATAACAATAAATAGTCTATACAGACAGTATAAAAATGATGTCGGAAAGATCTAAACCATTTACTCAAAACATCTCAAAGAACCGGCTGTGTCACTGTAGTAACATTACTACTCTTGGGACTTACAGGGTTAAAGTAAGAATCCAATGAAAAGGAAAGGGGGGAGAGGGGAGGGGGAAGAGTGCAAAGAACATAAGCTAACGCAGAAAGGTGACCCTCTTGCTTTGTTGCTGATGATGTGTGGTTACAATATTACAAGTATCACAGACTAAGACACAGCGAATCTTAAGCAAACACAATGCTTTAGGAGTAAAGAGCTTCATGTTTAGACACTTTATAGAAGCGATGCATATTACTACAGCATTACGAAAAGTTTATGGTGTAACATAAAAAAAAGGAGACGATCGTGACAGGCAGGTGAATGGTTTATCTCCTGGGGATAACATCCGCTTGTTAAAGCTATGTATATCAGATTATGCAAAGACATGTATTCTTCACGGCAGAAAGTTGTAATACCCTCCACCGACATTCAATCCACTGCGAGATTAAACCAGCATGGCTATACTGCATATTATTATTATTAAACGTAACGTAATCTGCGCCCCAAAGAACACGTCTGCTTGAGGAATATCAGTTACTGCAGACAGAGTGGAACCAGGCATCAGAACTTGACCTAATAAAGTATCATGCCTTCACTGGTCTTAAGGGGATGTATGACACCACTGTCAAGGGTGTAGATTGTTTTATGAAGGGTTTCCGATTTGTTCTAAAAGTACGTCCTTCCCACTCTTGAAATTAATATTGTTTCAACAACCTGTCATAAACGTTGTCATGACATACCCCCTACAACGCTTGGTCTTATTCTATCGAGATAACGTAAGAAGTATGATACTTATATCCTGAACAGGTTAATGTCTCTGATAATCTTCGGCGCCAGATCACCTTTGCAAGTAACAATAAGATTGCTCTCAAGATATCAAATGGTACACTTAAGTTAACTTGTTTTTTGTTTTCCTTTGAAGTTTTCAAGGCATTACATTTTTGTCAAGAAGCCACAAGAACAATTATATCGTATCTGTTAAAACTGCTTATGTCAGACACGTTCGCTGACAGTTTAAAGTCATGCATTTAATCACGTAGGTCTATTACATAAATAAGGGAATACTTGGATTGCTAAGGTACTATTTACTTTACATGTAAATGAAGAGAGATTTTAAACACATGCAACAGACATGCAACAGATATGCAAACACACACACACACACACACACACACACACACACACACACAACAACAACAACAACAACAACAACAACAACAACAACATCAACAACAACAATTCAAGCATCATACACAATGCAGTAGGAATTGATTTTGTTGTACAATGAATTATAATAATCAAAATAATAATAATGCGGTTTTTAAGTCTCGTTTTCAGGCTAGTGCCTACTCACGTGATTTCACCCTATTATTACCCCGGCAGGCCTGATCAATCTAGGACTTTCTCAACTCCCTCTGGAGCATACAGTGCCGCTGCCATTTACAAGGGCCGATCACTAGAACTCTGATAATATCTTTTACCGCCGATAGCCAGGTACCCATTTTACAGATGAGTGGACTGAGGAAAATGTGAATGAAAATGCTTTTTCAAAACATTACAACATGACCGTGATCGGTAATCGAACCCATGACTACAGCTGTCTAGTCCAATGCTCTAACCATTGGGCCACGCTGCTTCATAAACAACCCTACGAAGAGGCTACCTGATCTTAAGAGATGCTTTTATACACGAAAAAGTCTGAAAGGATTCCTGTCTTTGATTACACTTCGAATCTCACATTCAACCTTTATATTGCAAGCTTTAGGATCACATCACTGGAATCTGTGAGCTAATGCACGTAAGATCGACCGGTGTTCATCACTCATTATGGTCTAAGTTATTACACAATCCAAGTTGTAAGAAGAAATAACACAAGATATTACACATTAAGCACAGTCCAGCGGGTCATTAAGACAGCACATGTAATGACACTGACTTCACGGTCAGTCCAGACCGATGTGTGACCCGAATCACAGAACGTCTTGCCTTAAAGATTAGCTGACCCAAATATCTAGGTATCCTAGATCGCAGACTAATTTATATCGCCGTTTCTTCCTCTTCTGCTGAAGTGGGTTTTTTTGTAGTTGTTTTTATTAAAATCCCACTCCTTTTAGGGCACCACGACCGTTGATGACAAGCTTAGTTGTTATTTCTGAATCATTACATGGTCTAATGATAATGATACTTTGCATTTTATTGAACTTCGTCCTTCCGATCCTTATTCCCCCCC
>JAWQUT010000363.1:26706-38425 GCA_033807755.1 Ellobium chinense | reverse complement strand
TTACTGGTCTTATGGCCTATAAACCTGTCATCTGCTGCCCCGGATCATCTCGATGATTCTCGACATAGGCGTAGACCTGATCCGGAAACGATGGGGGGAGAGGGGGGAAGTAGGGGCAAAAAAAGGGAAGGGGGGCAGAGGAAGCTGGGATTGATCACTAGAGGGTGAACACAAGGAGAAAGGGGGAGGGCTGGCGCTGGAGAAGTTGAGCCAGCGTGACGTCATATTGGGTATTCCCGCAAGCGCCTGCCATAGACTATTCATTCACCTGCTCTTACCGCTATAGATAAGTCAAAACGGCGTTCTTCAGTATTGATGATACCATGTTTGTGTGTTTCCACCTTATATTATTCTCTCTCACAAAATGATATCTGTCGTCAGTGTTGAAGTAGAAGGTTGTATTGCATGAAATAGATCATGAAAGTTTTGTTTAGTTTCAGGCCGGTTTTTAACAACGGTATTGTGATTTATGTATGAGCTTAAAAACATAAGGACGCAACAAATTTATGAGCAAGTTGGTCTGTTCACGCTAGTGACCTTAATAGTTGTACTAACATCATACCAACCTGTTTTCTCCAAACCAAAGTGGAACAGACTTTTTATAAAGTAGAAATTTGTACATCGTAGGGTGTTGCCCGCTGGCTGAAACACACAGTAAAACTTTGGTGGCAAATGAAAGTTGTGTATCATGATGTCCTGCACCTTCTTTCTAGCATTTAATTTTATGCAGCGGAGATGCTTTGCCTTGAAATTCTCACATGACGAAGGAAAGAGCGTCCATTTGTGTGTGTAGACGCTGCTTTCTCCGAAACGCTAGATAGACGCTGGTTGGGAGAAGTGACATCCCCTCCCCTCCCCCCACCGGTTTCCCCAGCTCCCCTCCTGTCACTCCTTTGATCCACGCCCCTGATAATGGCGATGATGACGGCTGAAATAATGACCATGTCACTAACAATGCCCCGGTGATAATGCAGCGTTGATAGCTGATTGGTTGTTAAAAGGCCGATCGTTGATTGGCTGGGGGCAGATGTTACTTGAGTAGGGGACTGGGGAGTTATGATTAACTGTGATAGCGCTTGCGTTCTTTCACTCTTAGCTGTCTCTCACTCTCATTCTCTTTTTACTGTACTCTCTCGCTCTTTCCATTCCTCAACTATCGTAGAATGTGTAGTACCTTTTCGTTCTTTCCATCCAACTCGTTTGCGTTGTTCGTAAACCTTCGTTCTGCCGATTGAGAATTTGCACATTAACGGTGGGATCTCTTATCATCGTAAGAATTGTATAAACTTTGTAGTTGAACACTACTAAGGTGCATTGAGTACTGATGCACTACTGTAATTCTTACGAAGGTAAGAGATCCCATCTTTAATGCGCAAGCTCTCAGATAGCTGCGCACTATTGTTGTTGATCTTCTGATTCTCGTTTTCATTTTCAATCAATCTTTATTTCTATCATAAAAACGTTCGTATCAACTGATTTTGGCAAAGAGTGTTGGTATGTATTGTTCATCCTCCTCTCTACGGTCTTTCTGTTCTTCTGCCTTAACACTCTGTTACCCCCACCCTCATTATACTTCGTTTTTCTCTCTATTTCTACTACTCTCTCTCTCTCTTTCTCTCTCTCTCTTTCTCTCTCTCCCCATCATACCTACAAACAAAGCTAGGGCAAAGTTGTCGAGAGGTGGAGGGAAGGGGGGAGGGGTTTATGGGGGAAGTGAAGAGGTGGGGAGAGGAAGGGGAATGGAGATGGTAGGAGGAGAGGGGTACGACGGAGTACCTACTTTTTTATGAGAAGGTCACAGGCCCACCAAGCGTTCACTTTATTTACGCCCCTGTACCAAGTGGTAGGGCATTCATCTCATGTCCATCCCGGCCAAGCAAGGCTATGTTCAGGTAAATTACCCAGCATTCATGTATTCATTTACTTACAATATCATTTTCTCTCTATATCGACCGTGTGGTGCAATAGTGGTGTAACCCACAATTAATTTAGTGGAGGGTTACAGCGTTTTTGCATCATACCATCAGTATATTATTTTATTTTGAACCGTGGAATTTCACCGCGAGAGCCATGGCATAGTCATAGGAGTTAGTGGCGATTCAACACTGCCATGGGCGTTGCTAAGTACGCTGGGTCCGGAAGGAGGATTGGAGAAGTAGGTTGGCGCCNGGGGGGGGGGGGGGGGGGGGGGGGAGAGGAGTATTAGGCTATAGTCTAGAGGGCATACAGATGTAGTAAGTGAACATCCATCCATCCATCCATCCAAGCAAGCAAGCTACCAACCAACCAAACAACCAACCAACCAGCCAACCCTCCTTGCCACAATTCACTTTTTCTGGCTGAGCCAGCCATGCGAAGCAAACTTTCTGCCCATGAAAAGCGGTGTCACTGTGTATGAATACATGCCCACCAGTGCCCACCACCCTTCTGACCGGTAACCCACCGTACTTAGCATAGCAGTGCCGCCCATGGGAAGCCGCCATTCCGCCGATGAAAGGAGTTGTGTAAGAATGTAAGAGAATGATGTCCAGCGGTCTTGTCTTGTCTCATAGGCACTTACAGGTTACAGTAGTAGTGGGTAGTATCGTTTATGAGTATCAGTACTGTCGATACTTGGGAATTCCAATTCAGTATCGAAGGTATTGAAAATCTCGGATGTATCGAGAATATTGGCAGTATTGAAAGTATCAGAAGTATCGCAAGGATCAGAAGGATTGGAGGTATCGAAATGCCACTAGATATCGCTGTCGAAACAGACTCCACATTTTGGATATTTAGAGTTTGAAGGCTGAGTATCGCAATACTTATAAACTACAGGTATCGGCTCTACACTGGGTCACAAAGGTCCAGCTTAAGGTACAGCCTATTCGGTCATTGTGTTACTGGTAATATATTGTCAGTCGGGAGGACATATCGTCGGCTCCGCTTAATCTCATTTCGCTTAATCGCAACATTTTTAGGTGATTATAGAATAGTGTTTATATATATCTGGCCTTTAAGCCAAACCGAACACGTCCATTTAATATCGTATCGTTATCCGTATACTTATACCTGCTATTTCGAATCTCTGTTAACAACTTTTTTGTTGGAAATCCTGTATATCTGGATTCCACTGCATAATCGCAAGTTCTTTTAATTGCTTATTTATCTTCCATGCTTTCCTCAGGTTGCGATTAAATGGAACCTACTGTGGTATAGACGGTAGGTCCGGAAAGGACTGACCCTAAAATGGATGGACGCTTATGATAATCTCAGACATATCACCGGCTGGCTTTGGTACCGTATGTAATGATAAGGCAACCGATCGTTACAGTCGGGAGAGAAGCCTGGCGTAAAATTAATGGCTGTGGACACTGGCTCGACTCGGATAGATTTGCTTTCATAATTCAAATACTGGATCTAGATCTAGACGTTTTAATATCAATTTGCTTTCCCGTAACGTTTGGGAAGACAGTAAATAGGGACTTGTAAAGTATGTATGTATTATGTTTCGATATCAATTTTCTTTGCGGTAGCGTTCGGAAAGACAGTAAAATAGGGACTTGTAATGTATATGTATGTAGTATGTTTTAATATCAATTTTGTTTACGGTAACGTTCGGAAAGACAGTAAAATAGGGACTTGTAAAGTTTCTATGTATTAAGTGTCGATATCAATTTTCTTTACGGTAACGTTCGGAAAGACAGTAAACTAGAGACCTCTAAAGTTTCTATGTACATAGTGTCACAAAAAAAACCAAAAAACGGGACCGTAAATTTTCTTAATAAAATCCGCAATTTTCAACATAGAGTCTTAAAATTTTCAATAAACCGAAAACATTCAGTGCATGATGTGTGGTGAAAATTTCACGAAGCTGCATTTATATTTGCACACCTTAGTGCGCACTAGAAAAAAAGATGGTATAGCGAAAATGTGTTATACATGAAATCTGGACACATAGGACCCCTGGCTGGAGCATGGGATAGGATTCAGTATGAATAGTGAAATGTCCCATCGAGAGAGAGAGAGAGAGAGAGAGAGAGAGGGGGGAGGGTAGAATGTGAATTGTTTGTTAAGAATATTATCATTGTTTGCTCATTTACAACAGATTGTTGTCTGAGCTTAATAAACGTATTGTTATTGTTATTGTTATTGTTATTGTTATTGCCTCTCCACCCCCTTTTATTCCCAGGGCGGGCCTTTCCCAATTATGGAGGAAACACAAACGTGTTGGGATGTCCACAGCTGCAATGGCAAAAAAGGTTTTCCCGTATCATTCATCTATTATATATTTGACAACTTGGGAACGCATGTGTCGCTTTCCCGGACAAACTACCACGCCTACATATTTCAAATTTGGCGTGAGTGTACAAAAAAATACATCGGTCATCATGACAGCCTTCGAGTTTTGCCATTTGGAACTGCCGATTAAGAAAAATTAGTTTTTAAAAAATTTTCGGTCCTTCTACAGCTATTGGCAATTCCGGGCTGGAAACGAGACAAAATATCGCTAACGAATGACGTCATCAAAATTTGTGTACGCGGAAGTCTTCATCTTGTGTTATGCCGGGGCAAAAGGAGTGGAGGCAGAGATACACAAACACACACCATAAGAAAATTGTTCAGTGTACTGGTATTCATGAAGTTGAATACTTCAACTACTAGTTCCAGTATCCAGCCGCCTGAAAGTATTAAATACGATTTTTCATTAATATTTACCAGTGTGTGCCCTTTTTGTGTATGCTTGCGAGTGGATGTAGTCATATATATATATCGCTGATTATTTATTATACTTCACAAGAGGTTTTTGTATTGCTCATATGTTTATTGTACGAAACATGAGCTTAATAAAGTTATTGTTATTGTTATTGTTATTGTTACTACATACTGCTTTGTGTAGAACATAGCGTCTCAGTCCTAGCCAGGCTTAGAGTCCCATTTCATATGACCTTTCGCATACTCACCGTTGCGCCATTACATGGCGGGACAAAGAGGCGACACAATGCTACCGTTTTATGGAAAAAGACCGTGTATATATATATGCCAAAATCACAATAATTGTGCAGTAGCACATTCGCGTCGGTGCGCACTTTATCAATTACATAATGGCGTCTAAAATTTGCTATATCGAGAATTATAAACGCTACCAAAGAATGTCCATGTAGAAAGACAGCTATAATACTCTATTTAACACTCTAAATGTGGCAAAATGGGAATTTGACCTATTTTGGCTTATACGATCTTTTTCCAATAAACGGCAAAATAATAGTACCGAAATATAATTGGAAGTGCGGGTAATCGACTGGTTAGACTCTCTCTCTCTCTCTCTCTCTCTCTCTCTCTCTCTCTTTCCCAGCGCCAATATAGTATTAGAGCAACATCGTTAATAACAACAACATCAATAACAACATCAACAACAAAAACAACAACAAGAAAAGAAGTGATGGTTCATAATATTATCACAGAGAGGTGCATAGCCCCAAAACCTTCATGAATACAAAGCCTCAACAAAACTTTTCTCTCCCCCTTGTCCGACATGCCACGGTGATACACATCGCCAAAGTAATAGACCTGGGCAGGATTCCGATCTGGAATCGACAACTGCGAGTCATCACGCAGCGATTCCAAGGATTCGGTTCCTCGCTCGAAACAGAGACGGTTCCTTACCCAGATTCGTGTCCATTCAGCTGTCACAGGCTAGGAGAATCTTATCTGACTCGGAACCTTGATCTTTATGCCATCTAAGACCGATATTTCAAGTCCCGGGTTTAAGCTAGTGCATGCAAAACATCAATTATAACCCCACCTTTTTGTTTCACCATGCCAAAAGCATGGAACCGGGATCGAGTCCGGAATCGCCGGTCCCGTGTCGATACGTATATGGATTCGCGAGTACTTAAAAAAGCAAGTATTGCCCAGGTCAACGAGTGTGACAGGCGGACAAACATCAGAGACAAACAAGTCCGATAATCCAGGTTGATGCTGCATGCGTGCTGTTTGCCTTTGGACTCGGAAAGCTCACAAAAAGAGAAGGGTGATATCGAAAAGAAAAGAAATACCGATGTTAACATCGATACTTCCTCCAAATATTTTCAGTTTTTTTCCGATACACGGAAAATGAAGACAAATTTTAAAGATCAATGCTTTACAGAATAGGTTGACACTGATATCTTTTTCTGAATAACGTGTGTTGTATGTGGGGTTTCACCGCCTTTTCAAGTCAGAAAGAGACCAGGTAGCCTTTAAAAATCCACACAGTCTGCTTTCAAAAGTACAGAAAAAAAACAACAACAAAACAACATAACTTTGTTATACAAGAAAAAAAGAGGGAAAGAGCTTAAAGGGTGTCATACCTACTGTAAAATGTCTCTTTTCTAAATTAAACTCAGTGATAGCTAATCTTCCACATACAGCTCCTGTGAACAACATCTCCAGTCGTTGTTTTTTTTTGTGTGTGCAATAAGAAACGTATAAAAATACACAAACAAAATCATATCTTGAAAGTCAGTACGCTGCACATTAAAATATCATCAAGCTAATAATGTGCACAAGATGGTGACAACAATAATAATACTTTATTAAGATATCGATACCCAAAAATCGATATGTCCACTCCTCCAACTGCACTGTCCAAAGGGGCTCCATTGAAGTTAGGAGTGGACAGGGAATGGAAAGAAAATAGCTCAGTAGCAGAGGGAGGGTCGTGGGCAAACATAAGGTTGACGTTAAGAATGGGAGGAAGTGACGCCTCTGATGAAGTCTTAAGAGTTGGGGGGACACTTTTGTCGGACGTTCAAGAGGCGGATTTAAAGGGTTTATAATTACAGGAAAGGATGGAAGAAAAGAAAATGTAGAAAGGATAGCAAGCAAGAGTGTCCAAATCCTAATCTCTCCTCCCTTTCTCAGAACCTTAATTGATTTCTTTCAGTGTAATAGAATGCAAGTCCTTGCTCCGATAGACAAACAAAGTCAAAATAAAACCCTATCTAGAAATCTCTTTGAATGCTCCGATTAAAAACATTCACAAGATAAAAAATCTTTTACTACGAAGCCAGTTTACTCAGAAGACAACGTAAGTGATGCAATCAAAATCCAATTGCAGTTAACTGAGCAATCCGAGAAAAATCTAAGTGATCGTTGCCAATGGAAATAGTCACTCTCAGTGGCTGATACATCTTTAAAAAAATTTTAAGGGAGAATCTGAATCCTCCCTGGAAAACTGAGACGGGCACACAGTCAGAGGGTAGTACAGACAGCGAGCAGCAAGACTCGTCGATAGTTGCTGAACCCGGAAGTGGCGCAGATATTATGTCCTGAGAGCCCTGACGTTGGCGCCATCAACATGAAACCAGGGATTATAAAGGAGTTATTTGAAACGGTGTTGGTAGTAGAGCATGAGTGAGTGTGCGTGTGTGTGTGGGTGGGTAGGGGGATGTGGGGGTATCGGGTGGAAGGGAGGGGGAAGGGGATGAAGAAACTGGGATGGGTTAAAAGGGAAGGGAAGGGGTTAGGTCTCTCAGTTAAAAGGGAGTACATTACGTGGACTGAAGCTAATGGCAATACAGCTGTCCGGGATAATGAGTCTCTCTCACGATTCAAAGACTGATCAGTTAGAAGTTTTGGGGTTCAGCTTTCGGCCTGGGAGGGAGGGACGGATGGATGGTTGGTTGGATAGTTGGATGGATGGATGGATGGATGGATGGATGGATGGATGGATGATGGATGGATGGATGGAGAAAGGAAGGGATGTATGGATGTATGGATGTATGTATGTATGCATGGATGGATAGATGGATGATTGGATGGTTGGTTGGTTGGATAAATGGGTGGGTGGATGGATGGATGGATGGATGGATGGATGGATGGATGGATCAATCACTCACTCACTCCTCAATTAATATATCAATCAATCAATCAATCAATCAATCAATCAGTCAGTCAGTCAATCAAAGCTCACTCAATCCCTCACCCCTCTGACAAAACAAACCATCCTCAAAGTATGCCTTCATATTTTCCCCAACCGCTTCCATTCCAAGCCTGAGAAATTATTTCCTTTTCCAAACAAAGACCCCATCCAGAAGAAGGCACAAACCACCGAAACTCTCACATTCTCTGATCCAAATCGGGGTCAGATCTGACCCGATACGTGCTCCGAGATCGTCCAAGGCTATTACTGAACAACCTGATAGTATCGTAACCGGAGAATATCTGTCATCGCCAGCCACGCCTTGTCCGAAATCGATTTCGTTACATAATCCTTGGCCCGATTGATAACAGGGGTTGTCTGCCCATGGGGTGGAGGCTGTGCAGTTTTTCAAGAACAATTTTTCGGGGAAAATTATTGGGTTATGGTAATTACTGGGGTGGTAAGGTCGATGGAGAAGGGATGGGGTGCGGGAGAATGATGATTGCTGCAGAGATGGATGGATGGATGGATGGATGGATGAAGAGACGGAAGGATCGATGTATGACATGACGAATGGCTCGACCCATTGATCGAAAGATGGACGATCAGACTATGAAAGGACAGCTTTTCACATTTCCTTAACAATGATCGAGGAGAATCAGATAAAAAGAGCCGCTTAATCGCAATCTCTGGTTAACAGCACTTGTTCACGTTCCTCCCCCTTGGAGTTGGTGTTAAACGAAAGTGACAACTCTGAACTTAGGGACAAATTTACAAACACCGCTGAGTGATCGCTTCCTTGTCATTAGATCACTTGAGCAAAGTCTTACTCAACATCGTCCTCTAATTAAACTTTGTCCCACTGTTTCTCTCAGTCTTTGACCGTTAGACAACGCACTCAAGCGCGGCTGGTCCCCCGTATGGGTGGTCTTCACTGAGTGTCTTTAACCCTTTGTTAACCACCGCAGCTGGCGGACGGTAAGAGTCAACCCTTGTGCGGTCAGGCGAAGGGGACGCAACACCTAATTTTACTTTCTAATTGGGCATATCAAGCGGTCAGGGGTGCGCGAGTTACGGTTCCTGGTGGCGTAATGGGGTCACTGCACGCTTCGGTTGCGCTGTTTTGTGCGAGCTTTGTGTCATTTTAAGAGCCTGGTTTTGACTGTGGTCAACTATCTCGCATTGTCCAGCTCCTCTGACATTTTACGGTCTCGGTCATGATTTTGGCTCATTTCATTTTGAGATCTGGGTACTGGTTAGGGATAGAGATCTATTTTCTTGTTCCCACCCTGAAATTACACCGTCTAATTAATGTGGTAAAACACCTCATAAACTCTGCATATTGAACGCTACTAAGAATGCCTTCAGCATCAATGCATCAGTGTAATTGTTACGATGGTAAGGAATACCATCATAAATGCGCAAGTTCTAAACTGTTGTGGACTAGTGACCGCAATCAAAATGCTTAAACGCAAAACTGACCAGTGCTCTTCTACGCTTTTTCTAATGTCATCGCGTATAGATACATTCACGCAGAATAAGCAAACGCGGAGTGAGTTAAGGCTGATCTTTCTTTATTTCTTCCTCCCACACTAAACTCTGTCCCTGAAAATTCAAACGTACGCAACATTTCACTGATTTCAATGGGGGTCAGATTTCATGCTAAGAGCCTTTATCACGTGACGCATCCCCGCACCCCACCCATGAAACTATCCCGCTGGGTTTGACCCCATTTTGTGCTGTCCGGCCCGCAATTTGGGTCGTTAAACCGTCAAGCCCGCACACGACAAACCTCCTTCCTGCTTTCCTGACCTTTAGTTTTGTTTTTAAAGACGAATTCCATAGTGGAACAATACTAGGCCGAATGCATGCTTGGGATGGGCCAGAGGAGTGGGGACTTGGGAGAGACGATCTTAGCGAGATTACGCGGAGGGAAGGGAATGACAGAATAGCGATGGGCAAAACTCGAATCCGGATTCGAATCCATCAAGTCCTCATACCTTGGGTTCGAATCTGGATTCGAGTCCTAAAACTGACCTGGATTCGAGTCATTTGGTTCACAGGGAAAAAAAAACATATGCGGTTTACAAGAAATCTGTCATACTAAAATTAAAAATGGGTCTCTGTCTAAATCTACAGCTTAATGTACAGCGTAATACGCTTTTGTTTATTTAAAATGAAAATAAGTTATAAAAGACCCCATGGCGATTTTCTTGCCACTTTTATAAGTACAAGCACAAATTCTATGAGTATCCCTCTTACCCTTCGGATTCAAATCCTGTTTGAAATCCATCGAATCCAAGCTCTGGATTCGTGTCAGGTTTCAAATCTTGCAGAATTCGAATCTGCTCAACCCTATGACAGAGATTGACAGACACGAGGAGAGAATGTAGAAGGACAAAGAGAACTACAGAAAGAGAGAGGAAATGAAGGTGTGGAGAGGGAGGTGTGATGTGTAACTGATCATTAATCATGAAATGTTCTACTAAGGCGAGTCTTGAAATCACATTGGTGGCAAATCTGAAACTGAAAAAAAACAACAACTGAAAGAAGAGGAAAGAAGGAAGAGCTAAGAAAAGGAAAAAAAAAAAACCAACAAAAAAACAAAGAAGGAATGATAACAAATCAAATGAACAATGAAAGGGATTCAATCCAGAAAGATAGTACCACATAACATAGAAATGACGTCAGTAACCTGAAAGAAAGAAAGAAAGAAAGAAAGAAAGAAAGAAAGAAAGAAAGAAAGAAAGAAAGAATAACTTCGGGACAGAAAGTTAGACGCAATAAAGAGAGGAAAGACAGACAAGAAACGAAAGAAATAAGAAAGGGGAAAGAAACCAAAAAACAGAACCCTGCGTGCCAAACACAAGGAAAAAAAAAACAAAACCCGATTCTTGACCGTTCTACTTCCCTCCCCTTAAATTGTCTTGTGCCGATGTTGATTTTTCCCCAGGGTCTGGAAGGGTTAAATTTGGGGAATTAAAAAGGACGTTAATCGAGATGAGGTATGAGATAATCAAGGGGTACTGAAGGGTTAATCAGGAACAGTAACCTCGGTGGTTGGAAAACCTTTCGTTTTAACCCTTGGGGTGCGATGGTTATGGATGGCGAGTGCTAAGCAATGGACCCGGGATGCTCGAATCTGTTTGAGAATGAGGAAGAAATTGACGAGGAGAGAGCGAGGGGGGTGGGAAAGGCAATTTAAGAGAAGTATTTATTATCATGCGAGAAAGGGAGGGTGAAAAAAGTTTCGATTTTGATCCCCGGGGTAGGGTGGTTATGATCAGTGACCAAGTTAGAGAATGGGGTCCTATACTGTTTGTGCCTCTAGGAACGGCAAGAGGGGAGGGAGTTAATGATGGTGAGAAAGAATGAAGGATAGCAAGAGAGACACCCGGATTGAAAGAGTGAAGGAGAGACAGAGAGACAGGAAGAAAGATTTTAGATACTATGAGCAAATGAAGGAATGAAAGAAAGATAGCGTATTAGAAAGAAAAAAATGCAAGAAAAAGGAAGAGGAAAAAAAACCGGCAAAACGACAGCAAGGAAGAAAGAAGCAATCTGACGGCAAACAAAATGAGAAGAAAGAGAGAACTTTTACGAGAGCCACTGTAATCAGTGGTTGTAGCAATTTTGGTTTTTGAACCCTCGGGGTGAGATATTTATGCTGAGTGCCAAGGAATTGTACAACCAGATATTGTTCTCAAGATATTGGGAGGATGGAGGGGAGAAGTGGAACAATGAGAAGTCTCCGAGAAAGAGAAAGAGATGGACACGAGAAAACCAGAGAATAGAGAGACGAAAAGAATAGAAAACATTGCTCTCGGCATCATG
>JAWQUT010000362.1:779514-792611 GCA_033807755.1 Ellobium chinense | reverse complement strand
ACACACACACACACACACACACACACTACGTTTTTCGACTGTCTTGAAAGATTGTTTATAATGTGTAACTCATAAGGTGTTTAGTAAACGGCATTGTTTCGAAATTCAACTTTAAATGTATAATTGGAGCCTACTTTGTTCAGCTTAGACTCAGATGGTTTTGCTGTCATATCTCAAATAACAGACGTTGTTATATGTTTTCTTTACCTTAGCGTTCGGAGGGGCAGTAAATTAGCGATATGTATGCAAAATCTCTATGCTGTATAAAATGTTTTACCCTTGAAATTCAGAAAATATAGAACTCCACGATGGGAACGGTGCGGTTGAATTCAAATTAGTAAAGTGCCCCATAGTGCCTCTCTTTTACTTATATACCTCGGGTGGACCTTTAACCCCTTCGTGACATTATGACGTACAGCGTACGTCATATTTTGCTCTTTGTTAATTGTGCCAAGATGCCGTTTGGACGTATATGGTACGTCATATATAGTGGCTAGCCAGGACCAGCAGGACGTACGTGGTACGTCATATTTTTCCCGCATTTTAACTAATCATAGCAAATAATTAGAGCCAAACCGACTTCAGAATAGTATTCAGCGATATTTCTTCAATACAAACTGTACACCTCTTCTGTATCGAAAGTTTATCGGAAGGAAGCGTAAGCGGAACCTGAATTTTGCTTTTCTTTGTTCCTGTATACAACCGGCGTGCTGTTCACGATGGAGCCCTCATCAAGTTTTTGAACTTTATTATTATTTATTGAACGTTACTATGTGAAAGGCCATTCATTATCCGTCAAAAAAATATATACTTTCTTATACTTTGGAGTACACTGGAAGTGAAAATTCCTCATGTATTGACAGACCTCTAAATTCACTGATTCTCCTTACAATTTTCTAGCAAAAATATGGGAAAATTGAATCACCAAGATACCTTCCGTCACGAAAGGGTATTCTTCTTACCACTGATTTCTTGCTTTGCTTTTATTTTTATTGTCTTGTAAACTTAGAATTCGTGCACACCTCTGTTACCGTTACAGCATCGGCCATGAACACTGCACATTTCGGCCATGAACACTGCACATTTCGGCCATGAACACTGCACATTTCAACCAATAATTTTGCCGCTTTAGAAAATAAATAGATCTAAATAGTTACATAGATTAATTGATTAATTATACATAAATAAAATGCCTCGTTTCTCCTAGTATCAAAAGCAAACATGAAAAAATGTTGAGAAAGAGCTTTTACGTCCCCATGACCATTTGTTTGGAATAAACTGCCTAAAAATATTCGTAAAGAAAATAGTCTAAGTACTTTTAAGAAACTTCTCAAAACACATTTGTTCAAACAATATCTTGATTGACCATGAGTCTGCGAAACGAAATGTTGTTGTTTTTTTTTTAACATCTATATTGCAGTACATGTGTACAGAGTGTAGTATGCTTGAGTGTGTGAGCTGAATATTATATAATCTTATTCACTTCTCTATGTAAATACCTCATTGTCTGTATCTACAGGGATGAGCGCTATATAAATGCTATGTATTATTATTATTATTATTATTATTATTATTATTATTATAAATAAATAAATAAATGCCATCTTCAGAATACATTTCAACTATCTCAGATTTCACTGTGTGTTGGATTTTATTTTATGGGGTCGTAGCTACCAGAGAAACTCCAGTTGATGTCTGCGTTGTCAGTCATGGGTGGATCTAAGTAGGTCTACAATCTTCCTCATAATGTCCTAGCAAGTGAAATGTAATTGCTTCAAGTCTACACTGGACCCAACCTCTCCACACCTTTTCATGCAAATTTGTAACGTTCTAAATTATATTGATGACTTACGACTGTGAAAATTACTTTGTGAAATACGCTCTGTCAATTCCATAGCACCGAAATAAAATAATACAAGACCAGATTTACACGTAGTAGAATCTGTCTACCAAGTTTAATGCAGTTGCTCGACAATGCTATGAGTTAATCTGTTAAATTCTAACTAATTAGAACAACTTTGTATGATACTTCCTTTCGTTTTGACATGTATCAAAATTTAAGCGTTCTTTACTGTAACACCAACATTTTCATTAAGTGTTCATGCATACTGGTTAGTAGGTTGCTAACTTCTTATGTTAGTTTGGAAATAAACAAACAAACAAACAAACAAACAAACAAACAAAAAAGAAAGTCAAGCAGTTTTTTTGTTTATTTCGTTTTAACATCAGTTGGTAGCGAATCCTGATAGTCTGCCACATTGTGACTTTGTCTTCAGAATTGTAAGAATGTATTTTGTCGGACCATGTCCATTGGGCAGGTTGGCATTTCACGACATTGAAGGATCACTAAACTTATGAACATAAACTTGATTGGGATTCTGTTAACATAAACTTGATTGGGATTCTGTTAGCAAAAACTACAGTGGCTATTGCAGTAGAATTACCAGCTCTCCCTACGCTGACATACATTTCTGTCGCCATTTAGAAGCGTATTTGTCGGCTTACCAATCTGGAAGTACAGTATTATTTTCAGCTTTTTTCGGTATATTCAGATCTTTGAATTGATGTGTTACTTGCTATGTGCAACCACCGTTAAACACGTGACGTTTTTTTGTTATGCCAGTCAGCCATATTGAAAATGTTGTCATAACGGTCATTTAGAGTGTCCAATGTGGTCTTGTTCAAAAATTTATTTATGGGTCGTTACTAATCGATTATGTAAAAACGGTGCTTTCCTACCAATAACTTATGAAGAGTTTTTTCATGATCTGAGGTGGCAGGAAAGAGATACTTTTCCTCATCAACGTTAAGGTACGGTAGTTGTTTAGTTTTATATATCTGTCCCCGCTGAAAATCGCATTTCATACCTTCTAAATTTGCGCACAATAAAAAATTACAAAATATGGTAAAATTTGCACCAATATTTGCAAAAATTTTGCAAAATTAACTTCGTTATATTTTTCATCACGTCACATTGTCAACTACTTTATAGATATACAAATATAACACATTTCCTGTGTTCGCGCTAGCACAATTTTGCAATCGTGACATAGAAAGTGCATGTGTCGGCTAAAATCGGGAAAGTTTGCACTGAATTTGCGAAAATATCTGAATGTTCAAGAAAAAATAAATGCAAATTTGCAGCAAAGTNATATATGCAATCAACTGCCCCATATGTTCTCTGGTTATGTTTCCTTTCTTCCTAATTTTTTTTTGTTTTGTCTTTACAATTTTTATTAATGTTTCGATCATAAAAGTCTTCATGATAAAAGCCATCCTTCTTTTTCGTGGCGTTTCATGCGGGAGTTGCGTAGCGCTAAACTATCACTGAGATAAGTTTTATACTATTTTAGGTGCTCTGCTTCAAATGATTGGTTTCCAAATTAGCGTCGTCGGCAAGTTTGGCAACCATCTTGGATTTGACCCTGTAGCAAAGCTGGGATATTTGGGAGAGATGTGAAGACTAAATATTTTGTTAAAGGTCCGTGGAAATCAAATCAGTCTTCAGAATATGTGAACCAAAAAAAGATCACGGAATTGAGGTTCTGGGCCCACCTATTATGTTGCCTTTTTGCCAAGTTTTCTCAGCCGCACACTACTTACGTGAAATATTCCATGAAGCGAGCCCGCTATGTTGAAAATGATGTCACAACGGTCACGGTGTGGTCTTATTTAAAAATGGAACATGACATACGAACGTTACTACTCGATGCTGTAAACCGTACTTTGGTGCCAAAAGTGGCGAAATTATGATATTTATATGAACGACTTTTCCCCCACTACATCTAAAAAACCGCCAAGCTACTTAACACAGCTGAAAACGTTTAATCTTAAAATGTCTTGCGTGTTAACTAGATGGCATCATACGAATTACCTAGGCAAAACAAGGAAGTGTCCGCAAGTGTCCATTGGATACAAACTGCCGGAGAGGTGCAATAATTAAGCGGAGTTGTACTGCGTCGCGAATGAGAACGTGGGATCGTCAGATGACCTGTTTTGATTCTAAGATTTTATGCCTCCCGTGAAGGAGGACAAGAAACGTTTTCACTAACAAAGAAAACGTTTCGCAGACAGTTTGATACAGCAGATTCGTCTCTCGGCGTCATTTGTATGTTGAACACTTTGATTGTTTGTTTGTTTGTTTATTTGTTTGTTTGTTTGTTTGTTTTTTCGGCAACATTTTTTGCCGAATTGTTGCAAATCGAGCCGCATCAGAGATAACTAAGTAATTTTCAGCATGCATTCTTAGTTTAGAGTTTGTCTATGGTCATAGCTACATTTGAGCCACTAGTGACGAATCTGAAGTGCAAAGTCTACATTTTCTTCGAGCAGGAGAACTATCTTCTATTATAAATGTTATCAAGTCTGTGAGGTTGCCAACGCATGTGGACAAAGGGGTTTGTTTTCAACGATAGGTGCATCCTTGTGATCTAATATTATGTCGCTTAACATCTTCATTAAGATTATGTGTGTCGTAGCAAAATGGCGTCTTTGGGGAAGGGGGAGCGGCGGGGAACATTCTGGGTCTAGACTGATGAAATGATGGTTCCATCACAGTTGTTGTTTTTTTTCAAAATTAATACAACTACGTGAAGCTGCTTATTTTTTCAGGTTCCATTTCGGTTTACACATTATCTCGCATGTTGGCACCTCTCCTTCGAACTTCAAAATCAATCTTTTTACTACCTAACAAATTTTCAAGTCTCTATTCATAGCCTTTGCACCTTAAATCTTCATCCAACAATCAATAAAGATATACCCAAAACGAATATCATAAAGGTTTTATGCGCCATTAACCTAAGTTCCACAATTAATACAGCTCTCCCAGAACAGATGTCAAAATCAGTTTATGAGGCCGCTGGAAGTCAGCTTCACAGGCGAGACCCCGGGACTGGAGGAGAAAGTAAAACTTTGTCAATAATCAAGATGTTGATTTCGACTTTTCCTGAGAGGCAGTTGCTATCTCTCTTTTTCTGATTTTTTTTTTTTTTTGGTTCAATCTCAAGCTTCAGGCACGTCTCATTTATCTACAATATCATCATTTAAAATTGAGTTTAGGAAGAACGGTATTTTGCTGTGGTAGTAGAATACTCAAAATCTGGAGATATATAACTCCCTGCGAGGTTTTATTTAAGGTAAGTCAGTAGATTTTTTTTTTTGGAGGGGGGGGAGTGATTTGTTTCTATTCTTATTATCTTGGGTGATTTTGATCGCTCGTACTCACCGGAAGTCTAAGACATGCGATAGGGTTAACGAACTTTCGAACTCCTCGCCGCATTCTTCATAGTCTAGTTTAGTCACACCTGCATACTAAAAGAAAGTTAAAGACACACATATTGGAGTTTGTAACGTTCCATGTAGGAACAATCCTCTATGTCTTCTGCATCTTTAGGTATAAGGTCGTGCGTTTACTCAAGTATAGAACTTTCACTAGCATTTGGTGTTCTGTTGTTGTTATGGTCTGCTGCAAGGCCTTTCCTTAACCTTAAGTTTCTCTGCATCTGGCGTGCCCTACTTGTTCCGATACCCTAATTCCTTTGCTTGGGCAAAAAAAAATAAAACTGGACTAGAGAGTAAAGTTTATAGTTTTGATTTATCCAGACAAACACCGAATTTAAGACATGACAATGTTTGATTAAGTTAGTACACTGTCGGGGAAAAATATAACTTGATTTATTTGTCCATTTTAATATTTTATAATGAAATGTTAATTCGTTTGCTTATTTGTTGTTTGTTTGTTTCGTCGTTAATTAATTAATTCGAATAATGCGTCAAACATCACGTCATTCATTTGCTAGCTAGATTATGTAATAAATATTGAATAATGACTTTATTTATTTATTTATTTATTCGTATATATAGGTACATTCACTCACTTTACTGCGGATGTGACTAAGAAAAGACCATGCTCTTCCGTTTTGTGTCTCATATGATGGCAACCATGACTTTCTGGCGTTGCTTGTCATGGCGTTGTAAATGCGAGCAAAGTTGGCTGCATTGAGAAGTCAGTCTTCGACTTGTTATGAAGTAATCAATGAAGTCACAACTAGAGCATGAACTGAGGGAGTTAGAATTAGGAAGGGTTAACACGGGAACCTGCACATCACTTCACTTCGTCGGTATATTATATATATTCTTCTTACTTTGAAAAAAATACCATTTATGTTTTCAGAATTCTACAAGTTAGCCCCAAGTCTCCAACCAAGATAAATTAACTTTAGAAACAGTAAGGCAAGGTTTCCTTTATATCTTGGGCTGGTGGGGGGAAAGGGGGGGGAGGTGGGACAACCTCTGTAAGGGGACCACCTGTCGAATGTGACTGCTGTTTTAATGAAAACATGCGGTCAGCGCTGTATACAGGTTCCACTGTAGACTATTCGAGATTATTCGAGTGCATGATTAGAATTTTATGCAGGAAACAAAACAAAGAATGCACACAAAAAAAAAAAAATACAAAAGCACTAATATCAGCTTTTTATCGGATATGGCGAATGTATATGCTATACATAGTAGTCTCTGGCAAACATTACTATGCGAAAAAAAAAAAGTGCGAAAAGCGGGATCTTAGCCGAAGTGGGATACTAGCAAACGACCAGGGTGGAGAAGGGAGATAGGTACAAAAATTAAAAATGCATTTATTTAGAGAATCCGTCGTTGGTGCCGAACATGTCTCCGGTGGGAAGAAACATTTTGTTGTCAATGTGAGTGACTTACCTGCTCCTTGTGACAGTACGGCACATATATAGGCGAAATCTAAGAAGGATAATCGCAATTAAACCAACATTATGTCTGTAGAAATGAGCAGTCCCGTCGGAAGAAAGAGGAGACAAAAAACTAATAGTGAGACTGAGATCTTAGATGGAAATAAAAGTTGTTGCAGCTGGGATGCTAAAAGGACTACTTTATTGCGGAAAAGAAAAAAAGTATCGATTTCACAGACTGACTGGAATCGTAACTGAAACGGGATGTTAAGCGACGGGAACTTAGTCAGTAAATACTGTACTGTCTTGTTATATTTTTCAAATGTCCACCTCACTGGCTTAACACGGCTAAATAATATCATACAAAGGGAATATAGAGTATCTTCATATGCCACCGCTTAAAGAGACATATTACGTCGAAACCGCTGGAATCGCACCTTTAGGAATATCTAAATGTCATCATAGTGAGAAAATCATGAAAACCTTGAACTTAAACTTTTTTTCGAACTTCAGAACTGTTCTCTTCAGAATCTCTCTGTTAACGATCGGTACTTCTATACATACATAAATAAATGAATAAATAAATAAATGAAAATAATGATAATAAACATAATAATAAATGAAATAATAATATATAAGAATAAAAGTGATTGTAATAGTATTGTTATAGCATTTATATAGCGCTGTCTATCCTACAAAGGGCCCTGGGCGCTCTACAAAACTGAGAAAATATTCTAACATTTACACACATGCAAAGGCCCAAATACACAGCTTCCATATCTATACACCTTTCAACGTAATCAAGCTAATTTTAAAAAGACAGTATTTCAGACCAGTCACCCAAAAACAACTTGGATAAACTTACAACAAACTTATCACTAGGCATGTTGAGGGCTATAGCCCAAAATGTTAAACAAAGAGTTGTGTTTTAAGAGACTTTCTGAAAGTATCACTAAGCTGTAATAAAAAGCAGGTAACAGTATCATGACTGTATATGTATACAATAGATGACAGAATTATAATGTACAGTGGGACCTCGTGTACTTCAGTTTCAGGCATCAGTCCATACATGGAATCAGTTCATACAGGGATCAGTCCATACAGGGATCAGTCCATACAGGGATCAGTCCATACTGACAGGGATGTCCATACAGGAATCAGTCCATACAGGAATCAGTCCATATAGGAATCAGTCCATACAGGGATCAGTCCATACAGACAGGAATCAGTCCATACAGAAATCAGTCCCTACAGGAATCAATCCATACAGGGATCAGTCTATAATTTTGAGTTTGTGAAATACAGTCGAACTTGGTCTGACGACCACCTGTACATCCAGACCACCTGCCATCTGCCATGGCAATCGGGCTAAGGAACTACCCTTAATCTTTGCTATAATAATATATTTGATCTCTCTTTGGCTACCACCTGTCTTGCACAGTCGCGACCACCAGTTCTCACGTCTAAAATAACATAAAACAAAGGAAAATAACACTGTGTAAAGCGACTGACTTTTTTTTGAGGCCAACCAAAAGATTAAAAATGTTTTCTTCTTACTTTGAAAATAATACCATTTATGTTTTCAAAGTTCTATAAGTTAGCCCCAAGTCTCCGACCAAGATAAATTAACCTTAGAAACAGTAAGGCAAGGTTTCCTTTATATCTTGGGCGGAAGGAAGGGGGGGAGGAACAACCTCTGTAAGATGACCACCTGTCGAATGTGACTGCTGTTTTAATTAACGTACGGTGACCGCTATATACAGATTCCACTGTAGACTATTCGAGATTATTCGAGTGCGTAATTAGAATTTTATGCAGGAAACAAGACAAAGAATGAAAAAAAAATACAAAAGCACTAATATCGGCTTTTTATCGGATGTGGCGAAACTCTATCATAAGTAGGGGACTTATATTCTCAAGACGCAGCGATTAGCATGCAGCAAAACGCAAACAACACGTGCGCAAGCAACATGTCGAAGCAAAAAAATGTGGTCCAATGGGGGTCCATGGGACCTCTGTCGGTGACGTGACGCATAGAGAGTAGTGTTTTTGTAGCTTTTTTATTTTCTTTTGGTCTCTGGGACAACATCATTATTACGATGATTATGCCGATTTTCCGAATTAGAGAACACTTGAACAGTCATGTTTGAAAGCTGTTTATACGAGATTAGCACTATAACGAAACATTTTGAATTCGCATAGTGATAGAGGAGTTACAGCGTCAGTCTTATAGAAATTGCGAAAGATAAATAAAACGAAATAATAGAGGGCTTTCTACGAATTTAGCAATACAAGTGGTTGAATAAACAGAAATTCGACATCATGAGACCTGCTGGCACCAGAACCTTCTTCTTCAAGTCCGGGCCTCCACTGATATTGTATGTTGTTCACCACAACACTTCATTATTGCTAGGCACCCGCCATTCAGCCTGCCAGTCCATCTAGAATGTTTTCTATCTGATTTTCTCGGCTTCGTCTACTGTTTAGTTTTTCAGTTGTTATTAAATGGCAAAGATGTTGAGTCCTCATTTCATGCCCTATGATTTTGATTTGTCTTTTCGGCATTGCTCAAAGTAATTTCCGGTCATGATTTCCTTCCTTCAGAGTCTGTGCGTTTGTGTTCTTCTCTGTCCATATTTTGAGCTCGTTGTTTGCTCTCATTAGTGCTCGATATGCTACTCTTTTTCTGATGTTTGTTTTCCTTTTTTTTTTTTTAATTAAATATCCGTTTGCTGATCTATTCTGCATTTACTTCTGTGCTAAATGTTTCATATTATGCTGTTATGCATGAATCTAGTCTAGACTAGGTATTTGAATCTGCTCAGTTATTTTAATCTTAAAACCTTACTAATCCTTTCGCACAGTCATGACCTCAACAAAGTGTCAGCCTCACTTCCTTGTCCTCCCTGAGTCCCTGACTGCATCTTCATCTTATATCCACGCCCAGCAGGCAGGACCTAGATTTGCGAAGTCCACCACATGACAACCGTGTGACTTGAAAGACAAGAGTGCCTCAGGTAGAATTATGTAGGAAAGATGTTCTTAATCGGAAAGGAATCTTTCATACATAATTTTATTTGGGATGCTCCAGAACAACATGAAGATCATGCAGCAGTGAGAGAGATTGTCCGTCATCCAAGATTCACAGCGAACTATTTCGAATCATGAGTTTGGAGTGCAAACATGTCTTTTTTATCATGTACATGTACTAGCTGACGTGTCCCGGCGCCGTCTGGAAATGGGGAAAGGGAAGAGGCAATCAAACTCATGTTAGATCTACATGCATTCATACTTTCCTTCTTATAGCAATTATTATTATTGTGAAAAGACCTATCAAGAATTTTGGTCTCATAACCTTGGCAATCCATGCCTGCAAGCTTCATAGATTTAGCTGGACAGTAGGTGACATGCGTGCGTAGCGAGCCGCAAAGATGAAAAATGGAACGCATCATGGTGAGGGTCACCCAGGGTTTGTTTGCGACACAAACTAATTTCATATTAAACAACAACAACAACAACAACAACAACAACAACAAAGTTAAAGATTGCCTGGACCAACAATACCTGAGAAAGGACCATCTTGGAAAAAAATAAACTTGCTTTCGAAAATTTCACGCAATACTTGAGAGAAATAGCCGCGGAATAGCCGTTCAAATATCGGATGAGTGTTTTTCTGTTGTTTTATAATAAATTGGAGGGACTGAGATGTGAAATTTCTCCAGCTAACATTTGCATTGTCGTAATAAGAATTCCATTGTTCAAAATTCGGTTGCTTAATATCAGATCCCCTAAACTTCTTCGTCCGAAAATAGGAACATCTTTAAACACGCTAAATCATTTTTTTTCTGTACGGCCCAACAGACGGAAGGGAGTCGGAAACATCTGATTTCGCATCTGAACCGTTCAGCAATAAGGGGGAGGAAGGAAGGGGGAGGGGTAACATGGACGCATTGCCTAGGAATAAGAGCCCTTAAGTCTCTTCGACAGCGAACCTAACTCTGTGGACTCCTTTGTCCATCGCGTGCCTTCACTATGTATTGCTTGATAAGCTTTCAAGTTTCAAAGGTTTTATTAGGCCATAGGCCAACATAATGTATTACAATACAATATTGCATGAGTACAAGCCACTGCCAAGACATAAACCGCGTTCCTCATGCACACTATTGCCACTCATCTACCACTTTCTCATCTAGCTGCCACCCAGACTTTCGAGAGTTAAACTGACACACAAATCATGACATTATCGCTAAAATCACTCACTCTTTCAAACTATACTCGCTGCTTGTCACTTCCCTTCCCCCAATTTCTTGCCAGAGGGTGCCCATTTTGGCTCAAATGTCTGTATTATATTTCTTCCACATTCCGAAACATAAATTACTCAGTCTGCGTGTGTCTTCACTCTATTCACTTTTAAAGTATTTTACTAATCTATGTAATACATATTTGGTTTAACTTTTAAATATCCCGGGAGTAGTATTTTCCTACATTCCTTAAACCGTGGATATACTATCAGACAATGGAACTCATCCTCTATATCATTACATAAGCTACATTTTCTATTCATATGGTCTACTTTAGGTCTCTCCCACCTTCCCCTTTCCACTATTGAATGCATGTGAGCTTGGTCTGATCCTAGTAAGAGCCATTCTTCTTGCTTTGCACTGACATACGTTTAAGTAACTTTCATATTCTTTCATATTCCAGGTCTGATTTGATATGTTTATACAATCTATTATTATTACTGGCTGTCACTGCCTCCCTCCATTCCTGTCTATAACAGTCCGTTAAACGTGTTTTAAACTTAGATAAAAATACGTTTACATCTTCAACGTTCTGTTCCATCCATACATATGCGAAGCCATTTCGGGAAAACAGGTCTTTAACCAGCGTTGCCCACGACACCATTTCTGGATCTGAAATTGACATTTTGTATAATTCTTTGTATACTTTATTTACTAGGTTATTTTCATCAAAACTTTCCCGGATAATTTTTAACCAGTATTTTAGGATTCATACTTGTCTCTCGCGATCATGGGAAACACCCCTAATTCTCCATATACGAAACAATTAGGGGGGGTCCTCCTCACACCAAGAACAGACGTCAAAAAATTCAAGTGAAATTTTTCTATGGGGTCTGCTTTACAGAATCCCCAGACCTCACAAGCGTAATTTAGAATAGGCGCGACTACAGAACTGAACAGCTGGAGTTGGATATCCGGTGAAATTTCAGAATTTTTTGCTATAAATGATTTTAATCCAAATATAATGCCCTCTGTGCCGAATCTACCAGTCCCTTTATGCCTTGAGAGAAAGACGCTGAGCTAGGCAAGCTAAATCCTAAGTACCTGAAATAACTAACAGTTTCTAACTCTACGTCGTTATATTTCCAGATTTCAGTTTTACACTTCTTCCACCCTTCCTAAATACCACAACTTTAGTCTTCTAGGTATTAACTGTCAGACCCCACTTTAAGCAATAATCTTTTACCATATCGAGAGCTCGCTGTAATCCTTCCCCAGTCTCACTTACCAGCGCCATATCGTCTGCAAACATGAGAAGTTTCATCATGCATTCAGTCAATTTAACCCCAAATTCATCGTTACTGTCTATTTTTTCCAGATCATTTACAAATAAAGCGAAAAGGAAAGGAGAGGTACTCTCTCCTTGTTTTAGGCCAGTTCTGGACACAAAAAAAGTCCTCTTCCTCCTGTTATAAATCATGACAATCTATCCCTTCTTTACCGCCAGCTGGTCCTGTTCCTCCCACCCGCAGTTTGATTTTAGAATACGAGCGTACATATTCTGTAGAAGTCTTATAATTTTTGAGCTAACCCCCTGCTCCGCTATCTTGTATCACATTGCCGGATTGTCCAAGTAGAATATCTCTTTCTGGCAAAATACTGAAGTTGAACAAGCATCTGTTGTACCGATGTATTTTAAATTTTGCTTTTTATGCTTGATTGTAATGCCTAATCCGTATAATGGGCAGTGGCTTTGCGTTGCGGGAACCAAATGTACTAAGGTACACATGTATTCCCCTTAAGCCTTAAGCTATATTTATAATGAACAAATTATCAGAGTAGAAAGCTTCGTTAATGATTATACGCTATAGTACCAGTTCCTTTTGGCCTCGTGCAGAGTTCAGTGCAGGAAATAGCCCTAAACACGCTCAGCACTTGCACATGTTGGTACCAAAGTACCAAGAGACTAATGTCGGAGTCACACAGCCCTTGGCATGCGAAACTAAAAGTAACCGATGTATGGACTTCGGCATCTCGTCTTCAGCCGTAGGTGGCTCACTTTAAGTCAGTATACACTAATGTGGAGGACAAGAACACTGTAAAAGAAGCTGAGGGTTTAGAAAATGCAGCTTTGTGAATGGCCACCCCGGGTCCT